>JANHAO010024918.1:0-11482 GCA_026873985.1 Saraca asoca
ATGAAATTAAAGTTAGACAGTTGTGGGCATCTGATTTCTAATATTGTCTCTTATTCACTCCATTTGCCTAATACTTTCTTGATTTGGTTCCTCCCATGTGACATTTTCAAGTATATCTTCATCTACCTCAGCATCACAGTCTAATTCAACATTCTCATTAAATAACAGAAATTCTTCATCACTTGTATTATGCCTTCTTATGAAATTGTGCAAAGCCATACAAGCAACAATAATGTGAATAGATTCTCACATTCGTTTTGTATATTATATGTAGTTTAGGTCTCGATTGGATTAGTAGATAGAATGAGATGGATAAAATATTTATTTGACAGATATCATAAAAAAAATATTTATTTTTTAAAATATCATCCATTAAATAATGAAAATTTCGTTCTATTATTTACGAATTGATTTTTTTTTTATCATGGATGTGCATCAATCAAGTAGGACCAGATTTAAACTTCATTTGCCTCCAATCAATTTTATCCGACAACTCAAATAGGCCAACCGAAGCCAAACAACCTGGGTAATAAACCCCAAACAAATCACATTAGATGATTTATAACAGATTGTGACAATTTCAATCGATTTGAAACCTTTAATTTTTATTTTTATTTTTTTACAAAATTTCAGGTCCAATAAGAAACATTATTACAAAAGTATAAAAAGTTGAAGCAACTAATAAATTAGTAAGAAAAAGTTTATACAATCCAACAAACCAACGATTCAATAAGCATGAATTCACAATTGGTGATTGGAAATCAAAGAAAATAAACCAAAAAACTAGAAAACTAAATAAATTTGTGTCCCAAAATTCTTACCTTCTTAATCCATTTATACTTGGTGTCTCTCTTCACTGATTACTAAAGATGAAGGATTAAACGCACCAAATGATTTCCTAATCATAGATGTGTCGATAAACAGCAAACTGGTGGGACAATCACTTCAATAACGACAAAGACGAGCTCTGCTAGGACTTGTAATTGGGAAAATTTCAAAAGAAAAAAAATGGAGGTTTGGGTTGACAATGTTAAAGATTTTTTAAACCTTACACAACTTACCATATAAATGTTGATGTAGGGGTATTAAACGAGCGTAAGGCCCGCGGGTCGGAGCGGACTGGACATATTAAATTTAGGCCAATTCCAAGTCCAGTGGACTGTAGTCAAAGCAGGCTGAATCCGCACAGATACAAACTGGTTCACGGGCCTAAACGATCCAGGACTAAAGTAAAAACTTCGTAAGAATTAAATTGAAAAGTTTTCGTTCGAGTGAATTTTGGTAAAAGGCGATGAGAAGTCTGGGGGCTAAAATGTAATTTTTTCCATTTTCCTTACAAAACGGGTTGGCCCATGGGCTAGTCCTGTCTATGAGCGGGCCGGATCCAACCGACAATCTATGGGTCCATTTTGATGTGAGCCTGAACGGGTTTAAGCCCGGTCTGAATGGATTTGGGCTCAATTCAGCCCGATCCGCCGGTTTAACACCCCTATATTGATGAGAGAGGAGCATGGAATAGTCTAATGTTCTCTTCACAATATCACAAGAGCAGAAGAGGAAACAAGCACTAGAAAAAATAAATGACATTTGAAAGAAATTTTCACAATTGTAGAAGGATAGTTTTATTCATAAAATACTAGTCATATGACTTCCGTATAAACTTTTTTTGATAAGTCTCTATAAAGCTTATTGAAATAAATTAAAATAAACTTATAGAAAACTGATAAGCTTAAATAAACACATAATATTTTTTATCTAAAATATTTATGTGATAAAATAAATTTAAATAAGTTATAGATAAATTTTTCCAAACGCACCATCCAAAATAATCTAATACACAAAAGAGTGTGAAATGGTAAGTATTAGCGTTACAAGTCAACGAATTAGTCTACTAATGTACAATAAATAAGGTTTGTTGATTAGCGTGTACATTCTCACTCACGTATATATATATATATATTATAATATATCAAAATTATATATATGAATGATGTTAAATAATTTTTAATATATAATAAATTTATATATTTAAAATTGTCAACATATTATATGTAAATTTATTAAAATAATTATATTTAATTTCAATGAAAGTAAAATAAAAAATAATGAATAAAATTGTGTAAGATAGTTATTATTATAAATGTAAAAACTAGTATAATAATAATTATATAAAGTAATTACTTCAAATAAATAATATTTTGAATAAAATAATTAATCAATATTAAAACCTAAAAATTTAGAAATTGAAAAAGGGTTGAAAAAACTGGAAAAACAACCAAAAAGAATGAGAAAAATAAACTTGAACAATAACATGAACACTAAAAATAATATCATAGCTCATATAAAAAAAATTTATTTGAATGAGATATTTTTAATAAAAATACAAATGACATAACAATTTTTTAGGTTATAATAATAATAAAATATAATTATATTTATAATAATTTGTAATACAAAATTAATATTGAAAATATTTATTTGATAAATCTTGATTTAAATTTAGAGTTGAAATTAATATTATAATAATCCAATTTAATATCAATCTCTGATCAAAAAATATCTTACCTAAATTTGATCTAATGTATAATTTTTATTTATTAGACTAATCCTATAAATTGAGTTGATTTTTTTTATGGATATAATCTCAAGTTAATATTATCATAAATTATACATTCATATTTTATTTATTTCTAACTTAATGTCATTATAGAGGCTCTATAGAATTCACGTCCTTTCTTTAATTGTACTTTAATTTTTTATTTTTAAACATATAGTAAATTGAAGTGTAATAAAATTTTTTGTATTTATCCGATAAATTGATTCAACAGGAAAGTAGAAATTAACTGAGTAATATGATTTTATTTTTTTCCAGTGTTAAATTAAATGTTATAGGGAAAAACAAAACAAGTAATGTTATTTTCAAATTTGATTGAGAAACACGTGGAACAAGACTTATGCAAAACAATAAACTAGTGGGAGAGAGTGCCAATAGTTTTGGGAAATGAACTCATTGGGGAATGTGTGGGAATGATCCATCATTGCATCGTTTGTAATCATTACGCTTTTGCTCCTGTTATGCATTTCTGACTGACTGCCAGATGCCTCAGAAACAATTAAAATTAGAAATTTTTATTAAAAAACTTAATAAAAAAACAACGCTCAGTCCAATTTACTTGGTGCTCGAATTTGTCGAAATGGAAGCCGCGAGTTCGAAAAAATATATGGATTGAAAGGATATTTCCTAAACCCTTTTTATCAAATTTTTAGTTAACGTGAAGGATTTAAAAAAAATTAAGGAATTTAATTTTTTAATTAATTATTTAATATTTAAAATATAAAAATATTATTATTCTTAATTAATATAATTTTTAATATTTTTATCTTTGATATTAGAAAAAATTATTATGCATAAAATATATTGCTTTTCAATTAATTTATATACATTAAACATATTATTTAGTTTTTTTCCTTTTTTTCTCATTATCATTTTATAAAAAATAATAATATAAATAATAATTAATAATAGAAATTTTTATATTTTTAAATTATTTATTTTTAATAATAAATTATAATTCTATTTTATTAAAAAAATTAATAAATAATAAATTATAATTATTTATTTCTGAAAGAAATATCTTATGATTAATAAATTAGCATGATTGTATTTTTTTTTAAAAATTGATAATTAATATTTTAAAATATAAAATATTATTAAAATAAAATAATATTTAAATAAATTATAAAATATATTTATATTCTTATATATTACTTTATATATAAAAATTAATTTTATTAAATATTTTTATATAAATAATTAATATTAACAATTAATCACATGAATTAATATAATCAATTATTTGTTAATATAATCAACGAATTAGCTAATAAGGCCTCATACTCAAATATAGACGAAGTAGTCTGATACTCTTTGTATATAACGGCTCCATGTGGATCAATACATGGCTGAATGAGAGGGATCCGTTGATTGAATTAGAACGATCTGTTCGACAGTTTTACTTGATGTTTATGGAATGCCCAAAGTAGTACCTCTTGAAATTTATTGGTTAAATTTGTGATTGTTAATTATAATTTCATTCAATTTTTTATTAAATTTTTTCTAATTTAATATATTTAAAATTAAATTTTTATATTCATTTTTAATTAAATATTTTGTATTCCTTCCAAGTTAAATTTCATTTTTAATCAACATATGTGGATAATGCCTTACGAATAATACTTAATTAATAAAAATGTTATATATCACTTCCATTTGTGTTTTAAGTTGTGAATAATATAGAAAAAATTATGATATTTTATAGAATTATTTTATTTTTAAAAAGAAATTTCAAGTTAAGGTGTCTCAATTTATAAACTATTAATAAATTATTATTTTATATGTATGGATTACTGATAAAAGTTACAAAATCTAATAAAAATTAATTAAGCAAATCTAATTAAAAATAAAAATAGATATAAGGATCTAATTTTAAAATTTTAAATCATAAGAACCTAATTTTGAACTACAAGAAGTAACATAATAATTTAACCTAATTAATTAAAGATTATTTCAATATTCTATAAACATATTTGATTCTGTTTTTAAAATTTTTATAAGTAATTATAAACAATTATTCATATTAAATGCAAAACTATTTAGAATAATTTGTATGTTAATTAAAATTATAATAATATATTAAACTTTATTCTTTTATTAATCTTAGTTTTCATTTTTTATTATCCTCACTCTAAAAAAAAAAACTATTGTTCTTTTTAGTCATCAAACACAAAAAATCGAACTTTCTACGAGCCATCCAAACAATAATAGATATTATATAATCAATTATCAGATTATATTATTAAATAAAATTAAAGACTAATAATTATTTATTTATCGTTACATTAATACAAATGTACAGGTATATATATATATATATATATATGTGTATATGTGTGAAGACAATAAATTTGAAGTCATTCGATGGGATCTGGTGATGAAAGCTTTGGATAAAATACTAGAAATCTCAAATTTAAACTTCTTTGTTGCCAATAAAAAGAAAATGAATTTGAATATCATTTTTTTATTAATCTATTTTTGTCATGTTGAAAATATAAATATCAATATAAAATTTTATGTCAAGTGAAACTAAATAAAAAACATTGCTAAAGAAACTAATAGAAATTTGTACAAATTTTTTTAACCTATAAAAGAATTAAATTGAAATCCAAATTACAAAAAATAGAGGATGAGGTAAAAAAGAATGTGGGTATTGTTAGACATTTGATTTGTGAAATCATTCTTACATTTTTAAAGATGATTTATTATTTTTATTTTCTAAAAATGTTTTTCATTTTTAAAAAGACATGATTAGTATTCATTCATATATAATTTTCATTCTCATATTTAAATAATAATTAATGCATAAATTATATTATGTTATGCTAGTGTGGATAATGATGATAAAAATAATTATAATTATAAATAGTGGTTCCGATAAATAACAACTAAAATGGATGTTAGAAGGTGTCACTGGTAGCAAAGGAAATTATGAAGGGTAGAAATGAAGGTAGATTAATGAGCTTGTAGTAGTAACAGGTAGTTTTAGCGGATGAGGTGGGTAGCAGTTGTTAGTTTTACTAATAATATCTTTTCTAATGAAGTGACACTGAAGATATCAAGAAATCAACTTTAAATTTGACTATTATTTAATTTTATAAGATTTTTTATAAATGTATTCTTCACTTAATTTGATTTAGGTAATTTTCTTAAAAACTAAATTGAAATAAAAATTAATCAAGTGAAATGAGGTAAATCAAAATATTTTAAATGATTTTTCACAAATACAAGTTTTTAAAAAATTATTTTTTTACTGTGTGAATCGATTCACAAATTTATTCATGAAAAAATTTGTAAAACTATACTTAAATTGATTCAGTAATCAATTCAAGAATAAATATTTTAAAAAATATTTTTACCAAAACATTTGAAAATTTTGTGGATCGACTATACAATTGATTCACAAATCTTTTTACACAATGGGTAATCTATTCAATCATGAATGTCTTTATAATTTTCACAAGTTGCATTGATTCACAAATCGATTAGTAAGTTATAAGTTAATTGTAACCACCATGAATTGATTTAAGAACTAAAAATCAATTATTTTTAAATGTCAGTTACAACTACTATAAATACCCTCACCCCTCATTTCAACATATAAGTTTTACACGATTTTCATATTATTTCAACTGCAAAATACATAGAGGAAAATAGGTAAACTATATTTCAATCTACCTCATTACATTTGATTAATTAAAGATGTTAATAGAAAAAAAAGGTAGGAGTGAGCAGAAGTCCTACATCGATAAAAAGTCGGGTGTCATTGTGCCTTATAAGGTGAAGACACGCCCCTCCTAAACGTAAAGGCGCCTTTTCCCAAATTGAACTCCACTGAGGAACCCAACAGGAAACCCCGGGCGAAGGACAAAATCGTGAGGATACACCTAGCACACCTAATCGCTAAGCCCAAAACGGACAATACCTCACACGTGAGGTAAGGTTCTTTCCAACCATCATTATTATAAGCCCCCCAAGTCGGGTGGGCTTGTGCGTAGCGAGGCATTGGGGGTCCCTACAAATGGTGCCAGATAATGATGGTCGGAATGAACCTTGCCCCACGTGTGAGATATTGTCTGCTTTGGGCTTAACGATTGGGTGCGTCGGGTGTGCCCTCACAGTTTTATCCTTTACCCGAGGTTCTCTAACAGAGTTGAAGTTAGGAAAAAGTGCCTCTACGTTTAAGAAAGGCGTGCCCACGCTTTATAAGGACAATGACACCCGACTTCTCATCGATGTGAGATTTCTGCTCACTCCTACCTCTTTTTACCATCAACAAAAGACATCTTGGATCAAATCAATTGAATAATCTACCCTAGATAATTGAGATCTATATCTCAACTATGATATTCTATACCTAACTTCTATTTCTGTTAATTTTGTGATTTATAGGTAATTAGAAGTCAGAGATACAAATGAAAAGTTTGATCTTTCCTTTGCATCTTGGTTGTAGGTGTAAAGTAAATTGTATCTAGATAAGAAGTATAGTTTAAAGTTCTTGTATATGTGGTTAAGATCCTATAGTAAATCTTGCGTTGTATAGGTTAGCAAGAAACCTATTAATGTCTTATGTATAAACAGGTTGATAAGAGCCTAGTTAAATCCTATGTGTAGTTAATAAACTGATCATCCGGTTGAGGATTAATCGTCGGTGGAATAGACTTGAATTGCAGTTGCAATTCAAGTTGAACCACTTTAAAAATCTGTGTATTGAATTTATCTTTACTGCACATTGCTATTTTTGCTGCATAAACAACATTACATATGTTCTGCAATCTATTCACTCATTCTACTACAAATAATTCTACATTTTTAGTTAATTCATTTGAATCTTTAATGTAATAAATCAAAAATTCATCATTGAGCTAAAAGAGTACAATTCTAAGGGCAAGATCAACCTAAATTGTACATATTTAGGACCAACAGTGGTAATAAATGATCATATAGTAATTAATGATGGGTATTAGTGACGGATGATGGCAGAAAAATGGATGGTAGAGGTGGATGATGGGTATAAGGTGGATATGGAATGGACAATGGTAGTGGTAGACGATTATGGATAATAATAATTGTCAATGAGTATGAGTGGTGGGTATAACAGTCTATGTGGTAGTATGAAATAGAAGTGGTAGTGGTGGCAATAACAATGGAGGTAGAGGCAATGGTAATAATAGTGGTTAGAGTGATGATGTTGGAGGCAGTAGTAATGACAATGGTAGTACAGTAACAGTGAAGGTGATAGTTGTTGTGGGTGAAAATAGATAATTGCGATGGCAATAATTGTTATAGTTTGTTATAATACATCTAAATGATTTTAAAATTGTCACTACATTTAAATGAAAGTAGAGCAAGCTTTTTTTCCCCCCTTAATTTTCAGAATTAAGAATGCACTTTTTAGAAAATGAAAGTGATTAAAGTCATTCAAACATATTTTCTTATTAATTTATATTTTTAATGAAAGTGCAAATAACGAAAATAATCACACCTTTAACTTCTCATGTTTAATTTAAAATTAAAAAAAATCATTTAAGAATGTTTTTAGTTTAATATTTTTCTAAAATATTTCTATAGGAAGGTGTGTATCCTACGTTTTTATGACACAAAAATATTCATAAAGTAAAAAATTATTTTATTCTCCTTTCATTAATACCTTATCACTATTATTACAACAATCTATTATCATTAATTACCTCTTATCATCATTGTTCATTATCATAAAATATTGTCCATCACTACATACTTCTGTTGACCATTGTCAACCACAACATCTCTCAATTGACTATAATCTATTACGATATATTACTATTGATTATCACTTATCATCGTTAATTAGTTAATTTTATAACGTTGATTATTCAATTTTTATTGAGAATATTTTTGATAATTTAATAATATTTTTAAAATATAAAAATCAATTGAAATATAATATTATATTATTCATATTTTTTTAATTAAATCAGAGATATAATATATGGATTCTTAAAAATTATATTCTAAAAAGTGGTAACATTTCTATAAATACATCACTCCCCGAACCCAACATCCATAAAATTTAAACTGACGAGGGCAAAGTGATTGGAACATCACAATTATTTTTATCTGTGTTTATAATTATCATTATTTTTATGTGAGGTGCACCTAACTCCCATACCTTTGACTCATCTGCAATAATCTTTCTTACAAACCCGATTTCTAGTGGCCAACCTACCAAAATTGTTGACTCTGTAAATAGATTACACGCACACTAATTTTAACTAAACAAGCAAAATGCAAAATGGTCAAATTTAAGTAAAATAACAAAATCATATTAAAAGCCTTTCTTTTCACCGAACACTATTACTGTCCCAAAATAAAACTTAAGTGCTAAAGTCATGCTATGCCCTCAAAACAAACTCATATTAAAAAAGTTTCTTTTCACCAAACACGATGACTTTCCCAAAATAAAACTTACGTGCTGAGGTCAGGCTATACCGTCCCCTCTTAAATCGCTTTCACTTGTAAATTAAATTTCTGATTCTGAAATTGTTTATTCATACATGAAAGTAGGGTTATTAAAAAATTTTATGCATTTTTCTGAAAATTTAACATAAAATTATAATATTTTATATACATTATTTATGTATATAGATTTTATATGGAATAAATATACAATAAAAATTATAATTTTATTATTTAAAATTATATCAAAAGTTTTTTTTGTATGTTTTGATTGATATATAAAAGTTATCATTTTTTATAAATAAATTGTTAAAAATATAAAATTCTTATCAAAACTGGTTAAAATACAGGTAGATACAAATTTTTTAAAGTAATATTATTTGTATTTCATGTATTCATTTTTCCTTTACCTCTTTCCATATTAAAAGGAATTTGTTAATTTAATTTTTAATAAATAAAAAAATTTCTTTTTTGATATTATAAGAAAAAAGAGAAGAAAGTGAATTCAATTTAATACAAATAGCATTATTAATATTTTTTTAATTACGCGTGGGTGCATAACCCAGCGAATTGTCGGCGCTGATGCAACTCAGCGACATTTTCATTCAGTTTGCCAAATTCCAATGCTCTTCTTTTTTATTTTTTGTACATTAGCTTCAATCGAAAAGAAATAAAATACAAGGTTTTTTTATTAAGTCATCTTGCACAAAAAAAACAGAGCTTTGATTTTTACTGTATATAAAAACATTTTATTTATTTTTCTTCCACGTGACATGAACATTAAAAAAAAAAAAGAAATAGAAGAATGTTCATCCAACTACAAAAATTAAGGTACATTATAGTTGATCTTGAATCTCAAATGTTTGAAAACGAGTTTTTCTTTTTAAATAAAAAATAATTCATAACAAATTTTACAAAAAGTGATGTTAATTTAAGTCTCCTCCGATGTATAATATATAATAAATGTCAATAATATAAGTGATTATAGAATAATATAATGTTAAATATTGCATAATATAAATTTTTATATTATATAATATTTAATTTGATATGATATGGTATAATATATAATTTTAAATTTAATTTAAATAAAATTACCATTGCTTGTGGTGATAATAATATTTGATAAAGAAAATGATGATTTTATGACAATAATGATGATCCGCAATAATAAGTGTAATTACTAATTATGAAATTGAAATGTCTAATTATTTTACGTAAATTAACATAATAAATTTATATTAATAAAATTCTGAATTCATTTTAAATTTATATTTATATATTTATGTGTGTGTTTTTTGGGTTCGAAGAGATAGTATTTCTTTGATAACCGGGTTGAGAGACATTGATAAAACTGGTATGCGTATATTTAGGGAACTTTTTGTTACACCGACAACTACATCGTGATATCTGCATAGGATGTAAGTGACAGAACAGTAGTACGTGTCGGCAGGAGGAAGAGTTGAATGCTGTCGTGGAAGCACTGGGACCGTTGGATGCTAAATGAAAGGTGACTATTGAAATAAAGCGGGCAGCGTGGGACCAGGAAGAGAGATATATAGTTATTAACACACGTGGGACAAGACAGGCCGCCGGCAGGCAACCGACGCCTCTTTAGTGGTGGTGCGAAGTGACAGACAAATGGGAGAACTGAAGGCAGTGAATTGATTGGACCGTATTTGCTAGGATTTCAAAAAGAATTGAAAATTGTACTAAATGCCAATGCTACTTGGCCATTGGGTTTGACCCGGCAGAGATTAGAAGCCACACGTGCAGGCCAAGATGAATCAGCATTGATTGGGACATTGGCCCACGTCTTTGTCAAACATTAAAGATAAATTCGCATTAATACCTTATGTATTAAAAAATTTATATTTATATATTAAAAATTTTGTAAGACGTTTTTGTATTTTTTATTTAAATTATAATTTTAATATATAAATGAAATTGTTTTAAAAAATATTTTATATAACTTTATATGACAAAAATATAATTTTCCTTTTATTTATTATATATAAAATATATAAATATCCATAATTTTAATAAAATTATAATATTTTATATAAAAAATCATAATTTTTATGTTTATAAAATTTTTTAAATAAATACTGAAACAAAAATCTCATTCTA
Source organism: Saraca asoca (assembly GCA_026873985.1). Lineage (NCBI taxonomy): Eukaryota > Viridiplantae > Streptophyta > Magnoliopsida > Fabales > Fabaceae > Saraca > Saraca asoca. The sequence goes on from JANHAO010024918.1 coordinate 11,183, forward strand.
AATGTGGATTTTACATAATTTGTAACAGACACAGCAAGCTAGAGTAGGATTGAATTACAGATATAAAATACATATATAAAAAGCGTGAAAATGTGAATATTAAATGGTAAATGAATGATTGGAAAAGAGCAGGGTCCGGCTCTTGATCCACACTCGAGCAATAATGTGCCCTCGGCCAGAGAGAAACGGACAGGAGGGCACGGTGCCACTCCCCCCCAAATTTGGATCCGCTGCAGTCGGTACGGCCGCTGCAGTCGGTGCAGTCCAATCTGGGCCGTTCGATCTTCGATCCGACGGTCC
>JANHAO010024919.1:0-11491 GCA_026873985.1 Saraca asoca
AAAAATGTGTTTTTCTAAAAAAATTTCTTCTTCTTCTTTTCTTCTTAAAAAGATTGGATTATTTCTTAAATGAAATTATTTACAATAAAATCTAAAGGATAAAAAATAACATAATAATTGTTCTTCTTTTATTTGCATCGAACTAAGTTGTGACCTGAAATAAAAAACAAAGTTAGTTGCAAATGGTAAGAGTTTTAAAATTCATTTTCTAAGATTTTGTTTTTCAATATCATATTTGTTTTTCAATATTAAATTTATTTTTCAACATCAAAATAAACATATGGCTTAGAGATATCCAATTTAAGGCTAACAACCTCTCTAAGGCTAACAAGATGTTATATGATTGTTGCTTAATAATCAATTATAGGAAGAGGATAGGAAAACTAAGCAATGCATTGAGGTTTTGAAGTGTTATTTGCTTGGCTGAATCTTGACTACTTAGGATGGATTCATTAATTATTTCAAGGCTTCTGATTATGATTATCAACAATTGAATGAATATTTAGTAATCAAGGATGCATTAATCTCAAGCTAGTTAGTTCCCTTGGCTGGTTAGTTTATTTCTTTTGGTTTTAGTTTCTGTTATGTTAGTTTGCTGTTAGTAGTTACTACCAAACCCTCCTTATTTCCAACTCCTAATTTGATTGATATCATCTAACAAATGATCTTGGGGTTTGACCTGGTGTTGCCTTATATAACAAGTAGAAGGTAGCTCAGTTTTACAAATTTCTAATTTGATCAGTCTCGACAGCCACAATCATAATGCAAGCTTTCACAATCACATTTCCGAAGTCAATGTAATCTACTAATATAAGCGTTCACAAACAAGTTTATAATTGCAATACAATTTGGTCATATAAGGATTCCCCCCCCCCAATCAAATTCTAATTTTAACCTATTTATCCCATCACAATTGAATTTCAAGTTTACTCTTTACACTTAATCACACTTATAACATTTACAAGTCTCAAATCCTCTTTTTTTTTTTTTAAACTTCAAATAGTTATAACACTTCATGTTTAACGTCTCAAATCCATTAAAATTTTTCACTTTTGCATCTCCAATTAATGAAAGGCCCTACACTCAACCCTTTCTAATAACTATGCCATTTTCATAGTTATGCATAATGAATGATCAAGAAAGCCACACTCACACAACCCCAATACTCGAGTGGGTCCTTACATGTACACATTCCAAGTTTGTGACTAATTCCTTATTCTTGCATTATTTTTATTCATCAATTTAAGATACACCACAACATCATTACATGATCATCAATGATTTAAATTGAGACAAATTACGAAATGTCATACTCAACATATCTCAATGCACTTATAATTGTAAGGAAACTAAATATTCTACCATTATGAAGAAAGTGAATGCTTTACTCACAATTAGAACCATTTGTAGACAAATTAAAATCATCAGGAAGTAGAAAAATTACCCATCAAAGAAATGGGGCAAGACAGGGGTTATGGATCAACAACAATGGTTCAAAAATAAAGTTTCTTAAACCAATTGAACAAACAATGCTTGATTAGGCTCTTACCTCAAATAAAAAGGAAAAAATGTCCCACACCATTGCTAATTTGTTGCAAAATCACACTAGTTTTGAAAGCCTTAAACAAGGTACTCATGGCAACTGCTAAGTGCTTGTAGCGCATAAGCTACCATCGCCCTTCCATGAGTTCTGATAACATCATAGATTTGAAATGTTACTCACTAAATTGCCTAGAGCACGATGTCAAAGAGTGAGAAAAGGATGAAGAGGAGATTAGGCTTGATGTTTTAAGGTGCTAACTTTGTTTTGTATTTCTCGACTAAGGGTGCTGCTTCTTTTAGAGGCATCAACTAGTACGAGCTCAAACTAAGCCCCAGCCTTGAACTTTTTGGAGGAAGAAGAAGAGATGTTAGAAGAGGAATTGTTTCCCTTAACTTTGGAAGAAGTAATAATGGGGCCTTGCCTTTACATGAAAGAAAAGCCTTTGCATGCCAAAGGAAGATTTCAAGTGGCCAGTAGGCAAGGGGCCATCTGTAACCTTAGAGCTTGGCTTCAAAATGGGGGCCTCAATTTAGGGTACAAAAGGGATAATAGGCTTTTGGCTCTGGCATGAATCTCTTCCAAACATTTTGGGTCCATCTTCAATTGATGAATCTTGAAAACGTTTTTGTTTAACCAAGAATTTGAAAAGAAAATGTAAAGTTAGTAAACATAAGTACAAAAAGAGCAAAAACATGAATAAAGAAAAAGTACATATGAAGAATAGATTAGGCATCAAATAGCCTAAATGCTGAAAGGCAAATGATGAGATCTTGCTTGTCATCAGCAAAGTCTTTGAATGGACAACTCCATGGCTACTTAGTAGGAGTGATCCATGTCACGGGGAAAAGGTGCACCCCTTATTAAAGGAAAAAAAGGGTAAAAACCACCCTTAAGAACTTGAACTCTGAAAAAAGATTACTTTCATGCTCTAACACTAGTAAGCATATTCTCTATAAAGACTCTATTCGATTACTATATAAAATGGATTTAGCCTTTGAGTTTTTGTTAAGAATAGGTGGAGAAGAAGAAAAATTCCACAATGTTAGGATTAAAGCATAATTTAATACTCAACACTTTGAAACAAAGCCAGAAAGCCTAGGTGTTCCAAGAAAGTTAGGATGAGCAGATGTTGAGTGTGTGAAGAATGTCTTTTTAGAATTCAAAAGAAGGTAGGAAACATGAAGACAATCAATGATATCCCTGTGAAACATGAAGAATGAAGTCGTATCATAAATGTACATTCATTCATCGGTCTTGATAGCTTGAAATGAGATCCCTTCGATAGATTGGTCAATTATGTGAATTATCTCCAAAACCAGGATGGCTTCCGGGTTTCACCATTCAGGGTAGGTAGATACCAACTTTATGTCAAGATGGATCCACATCAGATTGTCTAGCACTACATCAATCAATTATGCTCACTTAACTCTATTTTCATCTCAAGATTTTTTGCCCATGATTTCTCAAAGTGAGCGAGCAAATTGGAAAACAATATTCTCAAAAGAATACTTCCTAAAGTTTGAGGACAACAATAAGCCAAAATTAGACAAATGAACAATAAGATCGCCCAACCTTCTAGAAATGAAAAGAAAATTACAAAAAGTTGAGAGCACCTTCAAGAATAAAATACATAAAATTAGAACAATTGGGAAGGAAAAAAGAAAGCAAATAACCATTGCTCAAAAGAAAAAGGAAGGTGAAACTAGAAGCAAGAATGCTTGGAAGCAAAAAGATTGGGAAGTCAGGATAGACCAAGAGGCAAGAACAAATCACAATATGACAAAATGACCTCGTCGACAAGCTTCAATGGAGAAGCCAAAAAGTTCACCAAGTAAAGGTAGCATGAAGTTCATAGGGCCAAAAAGGGAATAGCCTTGACAAGCTCAGTTGTTAGGAAGAAGAAAGCAAGTAAATTCTAAGGAGCATAGGTAAAGAGCATATCTGAGATGAGGAAGCCATAGAAGGTATTGGAGAATATTGAGGATGCTAAAAAAACAATAAGGGAGGAAGAAGATGAAGAGCAAAGGTGTCAACATGGAAAAAGTGTTCTCAAAAGTTTTGCCCTAGTATTTAAAACAAAAGGAAAAAGATCCAATTGCTAAGAAGGGTCGAGATGAATCGAATAGATAGTGATCTTCATCTTAACATGACGCTAGCAACTTTTAAGATACACCAAAAACATAAGTGCAATGATAAGTGTTGGTGGTAGATAGTTGACAGTAGGTTAGGAATGCAAAAGGACTTCTACCCACCCAAATGATGTAGCATAGGATGAAAGGGCAAATGACATAACCTAAAATGAATTTGTCTAGGTTATGACCACCTAGATGTATTAACAAGTGGGTTGTATGGCCCAGGTTCATAAACAAGAAAATCATCCAAAGCAAGAGTCATAGTCAAATAACCGTCCCATGGCATTGCAGACAAAATTCAAGTCTTTGCAAGATAAAGCGCATGGATTGTTGTGTGAAGTGGCACAAAGCCACACCTAAATGACCAAAAACTCTAGGTCAATCAGCCTAAATTATAGTTTGGCTACTTAGTTCACTGAGGATGAGACAACCTCTTAATGGCTTCACATAAGATAAAACTCTCACAAACATGCATAGATGGTGTGATTATGTGAACAATTGCCAGATGAGAATCTTGCTCATGCCAATAATACCCATGAATTGATGGACACTTTCCATTCATGTAAAAGCTTACAAAATAGCATGCTCTGTGCCTATATAAACCCTAAGTATCCTTCTTACATAATTCATCCTCACTATCAATATTGAATCTCTACTTTTGCATCTAACTTGAGTGTTGGAGTATACTCAAATGATCACTTCTGTTATACATGACTAATGATTATTCTTTATGCAAATCATTTCCCTACCATTTATCACCCTTTCAATTGGTCTGATCTAGTAAAAGAATATCACTGATAAATTCTTGTTATATGATCTATTCAATCGGTAATTAATTCAATAACTTGCCATTTATTGCATTCTAAATCCTCTCTTATCTTCTAAATAATGTTGCCCTTGTTCATTGATGGAGCCAACCATGGACAACAAAGCTTATGCTCAGGCTTATTCTCCTCCATCTATTTCTATCATTTGTCATTAGAAATAACCATCAAGTACTTATTATTTAAGAAACTAAGAAATAACTATGAAAAAACTAACCATTATTCATTTGCATTCTCCTTTTTATGTGTCAAAGATAAAGAGTTTATTTGTCATATTAAATGCAATGTCTAGTGAGAAGGAAAAGCATATTAACTCCTGTCACTTCTAGACAACTACATTTGAAAGCAAGATTATCAAACGCTCACAAAATTCATGAAGGTTGTTGAATTGATATAAGTCACTACAAAAAATAGCAATATTTAGAGGCAGTTATTTAAGGGCGGTTTACTTAACTGCCTTTAAAATTTTTTGATAAACCGCCCATAAAATTTTTTGATAGTGGCAGCTTATACAACCACCTTAATGTTTTAAGAAATTTTTAATAATAGTGGTGGTTTAAATGACAACCACCACTATGTTGAAAATTTCTTAAAACATTAAGGCAGTTTAAAAACCCAAACTTATACATTAGTTTGCACTACTCCTCGATCATCAATCTCCTTAACGCAAACTCAAAAACAAAAACCCTTTTTTGCATCAACAAAAACCTCTTCTCCAAAGTTTGCACTACTCTTTGTAGTCGAGATCAAAAAGGAAGCCACTAAGGACAGAGGAAGGGTAGTCATCAAAGGAACTTTATGTAACAACACCCATTTATTTTGATCATTCTAGGGTCCACTATTTTCCAGTCACTGATCGATAGCCCTGTTCTAGTGAGTTTGGTTTGTTTGTTTTCTAGTATAAGATGAATCCTTTCTTCGAATTAGGAAGCTTTAGCATGTAGGTGTTGTAATTATTTTAGACAAGTAGGATTGAATTTAGTCATTGATGAATTGTGTTGTTCTACACTTACAATTGCTAAGGCAAGTCTTAACCATAAATAAAACTGTTTTTAGTGAGTAGGACTTAGCTCACACTTATTGTATTGCTGGTTGGATATAGTTTAATTTATTAATAGAATCTTATGTATTAGTTAAATTTTACATGCTGACACACTTACTCAGGAAAATTCATTTATTCCTACCCAAATTATCTCTACCAAAATACATTTCCTAAGATTATATATAGTGGCATAAAATTTCCCAACCCAATATTTCTTTAACTATGTTTGGTATTTGTAGTGGCAAATAACTAGCTCTAGGTTTCACTTTTAGGCTTTCTCACCCGTTCTCCTTCACTCCTTCCTAATAAAATCTAGGTTAGTTATGCATTTATTCTTTTCCATAGTTTTCTCTGTGATCCTTATGTTTTCCTTTGTTAAGACAATCATTAGTGTTTGAATATGTTTTCCTTCCTCAAGCAGTTATGTATTGTTAAATTGTCTTATGTAATTAGTTCATGTAAATTTACCATTATACCATATGTCACTAATTCTTTGTATGATTGACTCTTTAATCCCACTCCTTAGTTTTTGCAAAAGCTTAGTAGAAATCAAACTACTGAACTATATTTGACAAATAACCTAGCAAGGAAGGGCAAGTCATATTTTGCCTATCTTTACAAGAAATAGTAATTTTGGTTGCTCTTTTATAATCAAACTTTGATTTTGTTTTTGCTTAAACATGTTAAACAACTAGCTTTTCTAACTATTGTCTAATTAATTTCACCTTTTTTTGTGTCGTTCATTATATATTTGACTTTATGTAGGCAAGAAATATTAAAATCAACCATTTTATTTGACTTTATGTAATATGCAATGAATAGCTAAATAATTGTTTTTCAAGTCAACCATTTTTTGTGACTTAATGTAATACTCCTTACATAATTGACCATTTCCTCTCAACCATCTTAGCTTTTAGTATGCCTTTACATAATAATTATTTTTCAACTTATGAAAATGTGTCTAAATTTCATTTCTTTATCTTATCTTCTATAATTTTTAAACTAAGGTGTGAAATGATTTAAATTGTAGCACTAATTCTCCTTTATTTTTAGATTTCTCTACTTGAGCATGAATTGGGTACCTTCTGCCCTTATACCCTGTGTGTTTAACTGTAGAGTACAATACCATTTTGTGATAACATGACAAGTAACATAGTTGAGCTTTATTAAGGGATAGCCCTGTAAATAATTATGATTATTGTTATTAGTACTATTAGTATTATCTTTTTCTCCGCCTCCTTATTAGTGAACCTGATTGTGCTCTGCTGCTATTTATATTCATGCAAATGTTTCTATCAAATTTAGGTACTCTGAGGGGTTTGAAGCTCAAAATTGCCAACTTTTCAAAGAAAACAGAGAGGACTAAATTTTGGGTTGACCATTTTCACAAGGTTCTATCTTTAACTTCTTACTCTGTTTGTGTGTGTGTCAGTGTTTCTTATTGTAAGGTTTGTGAATGAAAACCTAATGATGATCTTAGTTTTAAGAAAACTAGAATTTGTGTGATTCTGTCAGTGCATGTGTTCTCCTTGTAAGTAGTCTAGTTTGATTGTCAAGCAAAGTTTAGGAAGGATGCTGCATATATTACTATAAACTGAAATATGTTCTTGGTTCACACTACTCTTCCTAGTACAAATTATATCTTGTAAAATTCATTGAATCATGAGAAGCTTGCTGTTGAGATCCCATTGCCATTCTTTTGGTATTAACAATCTTGACACAATGCTGAGTTACAGCTACTATTGGTTTTCCTATTTAATATCTATTGCATTTTTATGATTGAAAATCTATATATGCATTTATTGTGCTTTCCTCTTGGTCATAGTAGCCCGCCTATATATAGTCATCACTATTGCCAAGGATTTGACAGTGTATGCAAATTTTTTTCTCATCATGGACCAGGAATTAGTGGTATATTCACTTATTTCTTTTTCTACCCTTCAAATTCCATGGTAACAAAGGGTGGTTGAATTTATCTCCTTGTACTAGTCCTTTTGCATTACCAGTTACATTTCTTCTATAAAATGTCTTATGCATTTTGTGTATTTTTAATCCATTTAGGTACATTTTAAAGTTGTCTTATGCATTTTAACTTAACATTTCCCTTGACATCTGAAATCTTCCTAGTTCTCTCTATCATTTAAGAATTGGTATGACAATTACTAATTCTTCATGGGTTCCTACTAATATTGCATATTTTTGGCAAAAGATTATATTGTTTCACTGATATTTAATAGTATTATTTTTCTTCTTTTAACTTTTTTCAAATTTGCTTACTTTTAATCTTATTCTTAGACATGGGAAAATAGGTTTTGGGCCACTATTAGATCAAATAATTTATTGTGAACTGGTACAAAATCAGCATTTTGTGTCAAACCTAAATATATCAGGTGCTTTTTTATCTTTGCTCTTCACCTTTAAACCATATAAGAGATTACATATGCGCTTGCTAAACTAATGTGATTGTTTGTTTCCATTGAAGATTTGAATCTGGACTAGCATGAAATTTGTGTAATTACATTATCTTGTCCTAGGCATAGCAATGCTTGCATGAGTTATTGCATTATTTGGTGGTGACTCTAGCAGTGAAGAAACAAGGTCCTGCATAGTGTCTTTCTTTTGAATCTATCGAATTTATGGCTGTAGTCATGGCCTTAAGGTATTTCATTTGGAATAATATTAGATATTGGTGGTAAGGTTACTTTTTTTCTCCTCATTTTACTCGATCTGCTGGCCTTTTTCTGTAACACCTTATTGCTCCCCATGCTAGTTGGTTTTGTATGCAATTTCATGTGCTAGTTTAGACTTAAGACTATCACTTATCATTCAACCACAAAAATTGTTTTCTCCATCTATGTTTTGCAATCCATTCTTGACACAGTACTTTGCAATCACCAAACTTTCTTGTTTCATTTTCTCTATCAATAGTCTTGACACAGTACTTTGCAATCACCAAACCAATTGCAATGTTTAATATTTGTTTAGCTTTGCAAACCTGAAAGTTAAGGTTGGTCAATATCTGTCAAAGTTTACCTTCATGCAAGATAACACCAAATGAAAGAAATAAGCAGTAAAGGATAAAGAGTAAAAGTGCACTACTCATTAATACAAAATAGAATTATACAACAAAATGTAATGCAAGACATAGTAACTATTCATCTAGTTTATTTTCCAGCAAAAGTAGTAGAATTTTTCTCTAGTAGTTATTGCTCATTTTTTCTTTTCTTCTAATTCCTATTTAAATTTTTAAAGGACATCATATGCTAAAGTTTCTGGTAGTGAGATTTTGTTTGATTCATATTATATGAGACTGTGAAAATAGGTATTTTGTAGTGGCTTAATGTTGACTCAAGAAGCATTTGGTAGTGAGATCATAGGTATAGTATTTTTGGTTTGGTGCAATACTCCTCATTTGTGTGATTCATATTGTATGTATAAAATTTCCTTTGTTCCTATTCAACCTTAATTTCTGGTTTATGTTCATATTCAGCCTTAATTTCTACTTTATAGGTATATTGTGGCTTTATTAGCTCCAACAAATACTACAGCCTCCTTTCTTTCATCCAGGTATATTAATTTTTTTTTTGCTTAAATACTACTATTAAAAAAGTTTTGATTTTATTCATTATAGGTTTTTCTAATATTAGATCCAAGCCAGCAACTAGAAATTCTTATGCTTACTAATCCTGATAAGGTAGCCATCACGACTCCTCTTTCCACCTCTAATATTGCCTTATGTGTGTTTTAAAACCATAGATATGGATAAACCATAGATTAGTTTATTAAGGAATATAGACAAGTATAAGGAAAAATTGAACAAGTTCCTCAATTTCACATTTCAACAAAAATCTATCGAAGGGAGAATAATGTGTCCATGTCATAATTACAAATTTAAAAAATGGTTGAATAAAGTTGAAGCACATGACCACTTGTCTCAAAGGCAATTTCCAGTGGAAGGCACTAAGTGGATATGGCATGGAGAATGCAACGAACCTGAAGCATCTTCTAGTAGATTACATGCAGTCGAAACTTCCCAAAATATAGGTCTCCAACATCCTTTAGAGGACATGATCAATGATGCATTTGGGTTTAGTTGTATGCATGATGATAACAAGGCTAACTCATTTGATGATGATGCAAGTAGTAATGATGACATACAGGGACAGACAATGGATAAAGTCATAAGCCAAGTTTTATGAGTTACTCAATGATGGAAATCACTAACTTTATGAAGGATGTATGAAATACTCCAAATTGTCTTTTCTAATAAAATTGTTCCATATCAAGTGCTTGTGTGGCACAACAGATAAAGCCATGACAATGATTTGGAATTATTAAAGGATGCATTCACAAATGCTAAGATATCTAGTTCTATGTACAAGGCTAAGAGAACCATCACCAAACTTGGTTTCAATTACACTAAGATACATGCTTGTCCAAATGATTGTATGTTGTATTAGGGTGAGCATGAGAATAGGGAAACATGCAAGAGATGTCAGACATCTAGATGGAAGGAAAGAGTTGTTGGTAAGAAGAAGACACAACGTGTAAAAGTGTTACACTACTTTCCACTAAAACAAAGGTTGTAAATGTTATTTATATCTATTAAGACGGCTAAGCATATGAGTTGGCATGTAACTGACAATTGTAATGATGGTTAGATGCAACATCCAAGAGACTCTAAAACATGTAAAAAGTTTAACGTAACTCGCCCAGAATTTGCTTCGGTTCCTCAAAGTGTTTGCTTAGGTCTAGCCACTAATAGATTCAATCCTTTTGGAACCATGAGTACTAATTATAGCATTTGGCCTGTAATTTTGACACTATACAATTTGCTGCCATGGATGCATATAAAGCTCACTTATTTCATTCTCTCAATGATCATTTTGAGCAAATGAATGCCAGGGAATGACATTGATTTCTATTTGTAGCCTCTTATAAAAGAGTTGAAGGAGATATGAATGGAGGGTGTGGACATTTACGATGTCTCCATGCATGAGATGTTCAAAATATGAGAATTACTAACGTGGACAAGTAATGATTTCCCAGGGCTTAATATCCTGTCTAGCTGGAATACACACATTGGATTACCTTGCTCGATTTGTAACTTTGATGTAGTTCTACTACATTTTCCTTATAGTAGAAAATGGTGTTTTCTGGGGCACCACCATTTTCTTGGAGCAAATCATAAGTTTTGGTTAATGAAGCTTCGATTTTATGGGAGTCAAGAGCTTAGAAACTCTCCAAAAGCACTATCAAGCACAGCATTAGACAAGTAGAGAACATTAATATTACATTTAGGAAGCTAGTGAGCTCACAAAAATAACAATGAGGTTAACTTGCAACAATGGAAAAAGAAGTCTATATTCTTCCAATTTCTATATTGGGAGATTAATATGTTGCGTCACAATCTTGATGTCATGCATATTGAGAAAAATGTGTACAACAATATTATTTTCACATTATTGAATGAGACTGGGAGGATAAAAGACCATTTCAATGCTCAGAAAGACCTTCAGGTAATGGGTATAAGAAGGGATTTGTTGCTTGATAATAAAGGAAAATATCAGCCATCTCTTTTCATGATGACAAACACAATGAAGGATGCATTCTTAAGAGGATTGAAGAATATGAATATGCTTAATGGATATTCAAGCTGTTGGGTTTCATGGCAACAAGCACAATGGAAATTTTAAATTTTGAAACCCTAGTCACGGATCCATGTGTAGAATATAAACCAGTTAGTCCAGAAAAATACCTTATCATGTTGTGTTTATTGTAGTTTGCAGCAACACAGGTCACGGTTCCTTTTTGATGTTGTGATTTTTGATCCAGAAAAACAACAACACGTCCGGTCACTCCTTGCTCTCCTATGATGCTGCGGCTTGATGCAATGTTTCAGCTTGATCCAATGAACATGATCGGAAGACTGTGCCTTTGATGTAGAATC
>JANHAO010024920.1:0-11482 GCA_026873985.1 Saraca asoca
TAATGAGAATTTCTCTCTTTTCGGCCAATCGGCTATGCTTTATTTTTCTGACTGCTCGACTTATTGTGAGTGAGAGAGGGGGTCGTATGCAAGCTGTGCCCAAGAGATCCCATTTGAGACATGAGAAACTCATCCACATGAGAGCTGTGGAAAATGATTTTGTTTCAATTTCTTTATGCCGTAGTGGGCTGGTGGCTAGGACTTTACTTTATTTGCGAAGGTTTTGTTTTGTTGAGGCAAGGTGAAAACCATTCGCCTGGCAAGGTGAAAATCATTTGCCAAAGTTTTGTTTTGATAATACTTGGCCAATCGGCAACTTGCATTGATTCAAAATACCACAATTAGTACAATCGATTGCAAATGACTATTGTAGTTGCAGGATCAATATATGGTTCTGATGGAGGGCTCAGGCTTTTGGGTGATAACTCACTGAGCCTATTGAGCGCGCTGCCCAGGCGATCCTACCACATAATCCTATAGTTGACCTCTTCTAATGAGGCCTTCAATGGCATCTTTCAGTGCGTGGCACTCTGAGGTGGTGTGCCCAGCCTCATTATGATAGGCACAGAATCTGGTCTAGTCTCTAGACTTAGCGGGAGCCCTCATTGGTCTGGGCTTTCTGAAGTCCTCATTATGCCTTTCTGCGGCAAAAATTTGATCCTGTGTGTCTAACAGGATGCTGTAGTTCTCGAAGTGGCCTTCAGGTCATTGAGCTTTTGCTTTCTTTGTGAGATGAGGAGTGGGGTTGTTGTGACTCTCTCTACCCCTCTTTTTGCTCACAGCGAGATTGCTGTGGCCCACTTTATGCTTGGGTTCCTTCATTCCGAAGGTTTCTTCCTACCTTATTTGTTTGGTTGCTCGATCATAGAATTCGATGAGGTCTTAAGCGGGGGACTTGTAGAGGCTTCTATACAGTTTGCTGTCTTTGTGAAGTCCCACTGAAATGACTGTTAAGATGCTTTCCTCTGAGGGATTCTCCACGAAGTTGGCCTCATGCCTGAATCAGGTTACATAGTCTTTGAGTGACTCATCCTTGCACTGGAAAATCATCGCAAGGTGGCAAGGAGGCACGAGTTGCTTCTTTAGTGCTCGGTATTGGTCAACAAATTTCCTTTGGCACTCTTCCCAACTGCTAATGCTGCGAGCTGGAAGGCACCTAAGCCATGCCAGAGGCGTTGTCCCTAATGTGGTGGGAAAGACACGACACTTCACCAGGGGGTCGATTGTCTGGAGGTCCATTTGAGTGTTGAACATGTCCAGATGGTCGCTCGGGTCGCTGTTCCTGTCATATAGCGGGATAGTGGGTACTTTGAGTTTCTGTGGGATGGGTTGCTTCTCGATCTCCACAGAAAATGGTGAGGTCTCCTTATTATGAGGCTGATGGCCCTGAGGCTGCGGATGCTCTTCCAGCTGTTTCAGCCTTTGGAGAACCTCCTCCATTGTTGGACATTGTCCTTCATGCTGGGGGGCATATCTTTCTGCTCGCTGCGAGCCCCCAAGTTGCTGGCCTTCGTGGTCATCATAAATCTCTCTCTGAGCTTCTTCATGAAGCTACTGGAGCTATGCCATGACTTATCTTTGAGCATTTTGTGCTTATGCCTGAGCAAGCACCTTGACAGTTTTAGCCAATTCTCTGACTGTATTTTTGAGTGTTGATTGGGACTGATCGGGTGTCTGAGCCTCTTGAGTTTTGGGTGCAGTAGTGTGTTACTGGAAATCGAAATGGTAGAACTCTGAGTCATTCTTCCTCTGGCCATTGTTGCACTGCAAAGGAGACTTCAGAGAGCAGATGGTCCCACCGGACATGCCAAAATGTTGACAATGAAATTTGGTTCGTATAGGAGACCCAAACTTCGGCCTACAGGGAGGAGTTCAGAGAACCAATACTACTCCTGAAGTGGAGAAGGAGGCAGACCGAGAGGGAGAAGGGATGAAGAGGCGGTGAGTTTAATGTGGTTCGGCTAAATTCGAGCGGCACAGGACCCAACGTCCACGACAGAGATATTATTGAGAAATTGCTTTGGCAGAATTTCTGCTTACAAAAGGTTCAACCTTTCCTTCTCTTCTAACAAGGCAATCCTATTTATAGAGGAGGGAGGTGTTACATGCATTAATTACAAGCTATAGTTGTGTTACATCAAGCTATAAATAAGAAGAGACAATAAAAGACTACAAATTAGCTACTACAGAATGTAGGTTGCAGGGTAGGTCTTCTAGGTCGGTCACAGACTAGATCTGTCTGTATCCGTTGGTTTGCGCTGCTATTCCAAGCGAGGCGCGGGATGTTTCAAGTAGGAGTTCCTGGCTCGGGGGTATCATGAGATCCGCTGTAGCGAGCTAAGAGTTGCTGTAGAGAGGTATCTAACTCATGTGGGAAGTTAGTCGTTTGGCGAACTAGTCTTGCAATTTTCTCGTAGGGTCTCTGGGTTGCTGCCACGTGAGGTGAGGACTTGCTTCGAGGGGTGGTGCCGAGAGAACTTTGTTGTGCCGCTCTCTGATGGGCAAAGTGCAGTTCATTGAATGCTCCTAGCGAGGCGAAGGACAAGCTAGCCTAGGGTGTGTTGCGACTTCTCAAGACCACTTTCTGTATATAATAGGAGCCCTCCCTCAGAAGCTTAAAATTCTCACCTTCGTGCTTTACAATGGAAATAGCAATCCACACAATCACTTGGATATATTCAACAATCAGATGGATCTTCGAACAAGTAACACTCTAATCAAGTGTCGTGTCTTTCCCATCACCCTAGGGGACGCCCTTAAGCCTGGTTCAGGAACCTCCTAGCCCGTGGTATCAACAGTTGGGAGGAATGTCAGCAGAAGTTTCTTGACCACTACAAGACTCTAAAGAGGTAGTTCGCACCCCCTTGCCACCTCGTCATGATCTTTCAACACAGGCACAAGTCTCTAAAGGACTACATTGCTCGTTTCAAACGTGAGATCGATAGTGTGGAAAGCCCATCTGACAAAAGTATTTTGACGGTGATATCTGTCGAACTTCGCAAAGATGGGAAGCTATATAAAAGCATATACAAATCCCCAGTAGTAGACTTGGGAGAATTCTATGACCACGCTACCAAACAAATCCAGTGGGAGGAGACGTTTGTTACAAAGAAACCTGAGTCGGACAACCCAGGTCAGGGTAAGAGGAAGAGTAGCAGTAAGTACATGAAAAGCGTCCCCAACTCCCAACTCGCAAAGAAGGCCCAGGCCGAGCGACCTTAACAGTTAGCTCATCACAAGCACTATAGTATCTTATTAGATACTCCTGATAGAATTTTTGTAGCAGAAAGGAATAAAGAGGACTTTGGGGACTCTTACTCCTTTACGGGTACCTGGCACGGGCAGGAACATGAACAAATTTTATGCGTGCCATAATGAAGTGGGACACAACACTTTGCATTTTTGAGCTCTCAAAGATGCCATTGAGGATCTGATTAAAAGAGGGCATTTGAGAGAATACATGTTGTGGCCAGCGACGCAGTAACCTCCTCGACCTCAATAGGATCCTGAGCAAGAGTAGCCAGCTATAGTAAGAACCATATATTGAGCTTGTAATCCGATAGGCAGAAGCGTCCCAAATCTTTTGTATCTTGATCCATATAGGTTCTTTTGAAAAATTTTGGAAAGTGTTTGACTTGACCTTGAAATCCTAAGAAATACATGCTTTACAAATCAAGCCTCAAATAACGATTGAGCTTCACAATTAGCAATCGAACTTTGCAGCTTTCATGCAATCGAACTTTACAGCTTTCATGCAATCAAACTTTGTAGCTTTCATGCGATTAAACTTCATAGCTTTCATACGATCTAAAAGCTTGTACATGTGAGCAACTTTTTTAGCCACCACATGCACGCAGCAACCTCACCAGGCATAAAACAACTTTCTTAGTCACTATGCGCATGTGTGCAATTAAAAGCTCACGTGTACGAGCAACTTTCTTAGCCATCATGCGCGCCTAGTAACCTTACTACACATACAAAAAACTTTTTTAGCCACCATGCGTTGCAATTTTATCATACATGCAAGCAACTTTCTTAGCCACCACATGTGTGCAACTAAAAGCTTGCGCATACAAGCAACTTTCTTAGCCACCGTGCGCGCCCCGTAGGCACGCAATGGCCTTACTGCATGTACGAGTAACTTTCTTAGCCACAGTGCATTGCAATTTTATCATACATGTGAGCAACTTTCTTAGCCACCGCATGTGTGTAACTAAAAGGTCGTGCTACGAGCAACTTTCTTAGCCATCGTGCGCGCGCAGCGATCTTATTGCATGTATGAGTAACTTAGCTACCATATGTTACAATTTTATCATACATGCAAGCAACTTTCTTAGCCATCGCATGTATGCAATTAAGGGCTTGCATGTACAAGCAACTTTCTTAGTCACCATGCACATGCAGCAACCTTATTATGCATATGAGCAACTTTCTTAGCCACTATATACAAGCAACCTGAACTTCACAGTTATCATGCGACTTAAACTTCCCAACTATCATGCAAACTAAATTTCACAGCTATCATACGACCTAAATTTCACAGCTATCATGTGAACTAAATCTAGCAGCTCTCATGGGACCGCACACCTTAGCATCTTTTGACTTGTTCCCATATTGCTTATTTACATTCAAGTCAAATTTATAGATTGATCAAATGTATTGTCGATTGGTTACTGGATTATTTATATGCCAAATTAACATTTATTGTCTAAGAATTACAAGATAGAACAACTAAACATTGAAAGAAAAAGGAAGATTTTATTTAACAAAAAGCCTCAACAAGGTACATATACATCACAAGGAATCAAAATACAAATCAGGAAAAGCTAAAAAAAAATAGCTGGTTCTTTTGGAAGAAGGATTAACATGCAAGAGCAAAGCTCCCAATCAAAAGGCAAGCCACTGAAGGAAGAGCCTCAGCTAATTGAGAGTTCACCAACCTACCTAAGCCCTAAGTTTTCTTCCTCTAGCCTTGATTCCCAGAGGTTGGAAAATTCGAGAAAGCCCATCGGAGTGGCAGAAAAGAAGAAACCTCACAAACGTAAGGACATAATTCGGGATCCATATGAGATCCCTCCACATTGTAAGAAAAGTGTGGACTTCGAAGCTCCTTATATAGCAAACCATACACGCCTCACTCAGACGGTAGGACATTAGGATATTAGGAGGTTTATCTAAAATAGCCATTCGAAACACTCTTTGAGAGAAGAAGAAAATTTTTCATGCTTTAAATAGGCTCAACCTAAAGGAGCCAAAGAATCCAGAAGGGAAACCCCAATCGCTCCCATTTAATGGTTTGGAAGAATATGAGGCCAGCGCACTAATAGTCATGAGACACATTTGACTGGAAAAATGAAACGGCAGGATGATTTGGAAGGCTTTGACTGTATAATCATCTATGATCGATACTAGAAACATCTTTCAAACTTGGAATTGGAATGGGCCGGATAAGGGTCCCACTACAGAGGTATATCCATAAAGTCCTTTGAGTCTCATAGAGCTCTAGTTTGCTAGAAAGCACCTCGTAAAGGAGAGCAAGTGTGTAAGAAGAAGACTTGTGATATGACGTCGCTACGCACAGTCTTGCCAATCGAAGTCTAACTCTTAGCTCACAAAGCGAATTGAGAGTTGGGGGGCTAATGATATTAGTAGAAACTAGAACAGTGTGATAAGACTGACAAAAGCCCAAGGAAAGCTAAATCTAACCTAGCGACGAGTCTACTAGATCACCGTATAGAAGCCTTCACCTCACACAAGGCCAAAGCTTGCTAACTAAACAAGCTCAAAGTCAGAAACTAGTGACGCCTTTGACGTGTTGGCTCAAGCCCATAGTAACTTGGCCCCGTTTAGCCAGAAGCTTGCTGAAGTTAGGCATAAAGCCAACAAACAACTTGTACTACCATTCTGCAAATACGGCCAACAGGTCCCACTTGCAAAAGGAAGCCTGCAGAAGCCAGCCCCTAGTACCCTAGGTAGTCTTGTACATTTAATATTCGATGTAACAGATGTACAGTTAATTTAGTCCCATTTGTACCCCTTCATGCTCCTATAAATGGAGGGCTAAAGTCATTGTAAAGAGAGGATGAGAGGGGCATGAAAACCAGTAGAAACTCTACTAGAAACCATAGCAAAAGCTTTGTAAACATTTCTTCAATACAATAAAAAAACCTTCGTGGACCTAGGGTCTGGTGCCTCTCAGATTTAGCTGAACTATGTTAAATTCTATGTACTTCTTCTCCCATTTCTCCCCCTTTTCCTCCTACCATTCAATATCCTTTCCTAACCTCAATGGCCAAAGAATGGCTTGGGTCCTCAAAGAACCCCCTCCATTGGCTGGATTCGGATTAAACCAAAATCCACTGTCAACAAAAAAATTTCATTTTATTATATTAATAAAATATTTAGCAATATTTATGAAAATTTTATTTTTGCCTCATAAATTTGAATTTTGGTTACAACTCTAAGTTATTGACTTTCTCCTGAGTTGTAATTTAGATATTTTCTCAATTCCCAACTCACACAAGGAGGAAATGCAAAATCTGGTGGTAGAGCTAGTAACAGATGGTTGGTGATGATTGAGAACACCAAAATATATAAGGGATTGACTATCTTAAGCTTACATTGTGATTTTGGTGACTTGTGAGGAGAGAAATCATAAGGGTAATAGGTTGTATACAATACTCCCAAAAATAGGATGGCTAGATGCCTATTTATAATACCTTGTTAGCATTTAGTTGGCATTGACATAGACCCCAGTTATGTAATTCTTGGTTGTTCTAGTGCATGATGTGACTAGGATGTTTTTAGGTTCTAACCAAAATTTAACACATGGCAATGCATTATTTTTGTATTCAAATGTCTGTGGTCAATTGTTTATGGTTGCTTTATTGTATGAGACGACCCATGAACTATTTGTTTTGGTCACTTGACTATCAAAAGGAAGGGTTTTGTACCAGCTGTTTTGTCTAAAACGAAGAGTTATCATCACTTATCCTCCTCTTCCCTCAACTGGTTCATTTTTTGTGTTTTCGCTTCTCGAGAGGTATTTATCACTTATCAATAATTACCCACAGTAATTACTTCATGTTTTCCTAAGGTCATCCGTATGATTACTTTTTGCCAATGTGAATCTGATCTGTTAAGATGGCATGATTCTCACCATTAGATTTTATGGCACTAGGATTCATATCTCTATTATTGGATGTAATAAATTTAGGCCATTGGATTCTTGGCCTTAAAGTAGGATTTTATTTTGATCTTTTCATTCTACAAATACTTTGTCTTTAACCCTTGCTTTTCTCACCTTTGTTTTTTTGGTTAACCTTTGTAGCACCTTCAACTCTTGAGGTTTTCTTCTCTAAAGGTAGTTTCTCTTGGCCTTTTGCTTTATTTTCTTTTGATTTTCTTATTATTTTGCTTTCATTCTTTTTTTCTTTGGCTTCTAACTAAGTTATTTATGATTTCAATTTTCTTCTTCATTGTCTCGAAGGATTTGCAATTTTTCTAGCATTGTTGCTTGAACTAGGAATTCCTCTGAGTATGTTGTTTCGATTTCTAGGTCTTTACTGTAATACTTTGCAAATGTTCTTGTCTAATTTAGTGTATATTGGTATAGGTGGAAAGCGGCTTCAAAAGGATGAGCCCCCAAGCATAACGAAGGCCGAGCCCTTCGCCTCGCCAAGGGCGCCTGGTGAGCTTTGCTCTGCCCTCTGTCAAGAAGCAACACAGTGAAGTCATCCCAAGATCATCTCGCAAGGAAAATTCCATCTCGCTCACTGTAAGACAGCAAGACAGCGAGATAATCCCAGGGCTAACCTGTCAAGCAGTCGACCATCCTGCTCAAACCCGCTATCTCACTACAGCGGCTTCCATGACAACCTCGAGCCAGGAACCCCCACTCGGGATGTCAAGCACCGTGCATGGTAAAGCAGTGCCAAGCGACAGACGCAAGTCTACAACCGACCAAGGGGACCCACCCCACAACCTACATTCTACAGCGGGCGAATTGTAGTCTTTTTACTGTCTTTTTTATTTATATCTTGATGTAACACAACTGTAGCTTGTAATTAATACATGAAACTCCTCCTTCCTCTATAAATAGGACTGCATTGTTAGAAAAGGGAGAGGTCGAACTTTTTTAGCAGAAACTCTGCTAAAATCATTTTCAATACATTAATAAAATCTCCGCCATGGACGTAGGATTCGATGCCGCCTAGATTTAGCTGAACCACGTTAAAAACACCGCACCTCCCTTTCCTTCTTCCTCTCGGATCAACTCCTCCTGCACTTCAGAAGCAGCATTGGTTCCTGAACTCCTCCCATTGGCTAGATTCCGGGACCCTCTGTACGAACTGAAATCTGATGTCAACATTTTGATGCCATCTATGGGGACCATCTGCTCTCTGAAGTCTCAATTGCAGCTCAACAATGGCACGAGAAAGAACTACTCAGAGCTCAACTATTCCAGTCCTCCAGCTGATGGACACTCCTGCTGTAGGGGTTCACCAACAATCTACTACTGCTCCTAAAACTCAGGAGGCACCAATGCCTGGCCAACCTCGTCCAGTGCTCGAAAGCACAGTAAGAGAGCTAGCTAAAACCGTCAAAGTGCTGGTGCAGACCCAAGTTCAGAGCATGCAAAAACAAGAAGAAATCATGGCATAGCTCCAACAGCTTCGTAAAGAGGCTTAAAAGGAAACTCACGAAAACTGTGATAGTCAGCAACTGGAGGGCTCGCAACGAGCAGGAAGCTCCACCCCTCAGTTTGAGACACACAACCGGATGATGGAAGAAATCCTCCACAGGCTCGAGTGATTAGAAGAGTATCCACGACCTCAAAGCTGCTAGCCTCGCCGCAAGGAAAGCTCTCCATTTTCTGTGGAGATCAAGACGCGACCTCTCCCACAGAAGTCCAAAGTGCCCACGATCCCATTGTACAATGGTAACAGCGACCCAAGCAATCACTTGGATGCGTTCAACACCCATATGGACCTCCAGAACGTTAACCCCCTTGTAAAGTGCCATGTCTTTCCCACCACATTAGGGGGAACGCCTCGAGCATGGCTCCGACGCCTCCTGACTCGCAGCATCGACAGCTGGGAAGAATGCCAGAGGAAATCTGTCGATTAATACCAGGCATTAAAAAGACATCTTGTACCCCCTTGCCATCTCACGATGATCTTCTAGCGCAAGGGCGAGTCACTTAAGGACTTCGTAACCCGATTCAGGCATGAAGCCAACTCGGTAGAGGACCCTTCTGAGGAAAGTATCTTAACAGCAATCTCAATGGGGCTTCACAAAGACGGCAAGCTATATAGAAGCCTCTACAAGTCCTCGACCCGAGACCTTGCTGAACTCTACGAACGGGTTGTCAAACAAATAAGATGGGAAGAAACCTTCGGGACAGAGGAGCCCAAGTATAGAGCAGACCCCAATGGTCCCACCATGAGCAAAAGAAGGGGTAGCGAGAGTCATGATGATCCCACTCCTCATCTCACAAAAAAGGCAAAACCTCAGTGACCTCAAGGCTGCTTCAAGAGCTACAGCATCCTGTCCGACACACATGATAAAATTTTTGCCATGGAAAGGCATAACAAGGACTTCAGAAGGCCCAGACCAATGAGAGCCACAGCCAAGTCCAAGGATCAAAGTAGGTTTTGTGCCTACCACAATGAGGCTAGACACATCACCTCAGAGTGTCGAGCATTGAAACACACCATTGAAGACCTCATCAGAAGAGGCTAACTATAGGATTACGTGGTAAGACCATCAGGACAGTGCACTCAGCAGGCTCAGCAAGTTGTCACCCAAGAGCCTGAGCCCTCCATCAGAACGATATCCTGATCCTGTAACATTCATCTGTTATCAATGGTGACTAATTGTGTCAACTGTTGTGAGATGAATCAATGTAAATTGCCGATTAGCTAAGCATTTATCTAAACAGAGAATTTTTGCTTCGTCATTGCAAAGATACACCCGAGGGTGAGATAGCCCTCGAGCTTACCTCGTGGCTATGAAAACTCAAACAAAACACAATCGAGGGTGAGATGACCCTTGAGCCTACCTCGCAACGCCCGAGGGTGAGATGGCCCTCGAGCCTACCTTGTGGCTATGAAAACTCAAACAAAACTTCGGCTAACAGTTTTTCACCTCACCAAAATGAAAACAACTTCAACGAATAGTTTTTACCTTGTCGTAACAAAACAAATCTTAGCCTCCGGCCCACTACAGCACAAAAATACTAAAACTAAAATGTTGCAGCTTTCATGCAACTGATCGCCCGCAGTTCTCATGTGGGCGAGTTCTCATGTCTTGAACGAGATTTCTTGGATGCAGCTTGCATGTGCCCCTGCTCTTACTCACAACAGATTGAGCAACCAGAAAAATAAAGCACAGTCGATTAGCCCCAAGAGAGCCTTTCATTGATCATAAGAAATTTACATACATTGATGCACGAAGCATCCATTACAACATTCAAAAAGAAAGAAAGCTCATATAGCAAAAAGACCTCATCCAAGCAAGGAAAAATTACATCAAAAGAAGAAGTGCAAAAACAAAGGCAGGAAGGTCAACGACCCAGCACAACCATTCTTGCAAGAAAAGTAGAAGGTTGGTCATTGAGCTCACACCTACAGGAAGAGCAGTGACTGCCAAGCTACTCCTACTTACAATCCTCTGGTGCATCCCCCTGAGCCAGACCCAGAGCAAAATAAAAAAGTCATAGAAAATGGCTGGCCAAGTAGCAGCACCATAAGCAACGCCCGGAGGAGGTGGCCCAAGATTAGCACAAGATCCCTCGGGAGCCCGCCAGGCGGATCCTGCGATGGAGCCACGTGTAATGGGCTATCCATGTCTCCCGGCATTCTGCAATAGGCCATCCATGTCTCAACAAGCTTCGTCGGAAGCCAAGATAGCAGAATACAAGGGACTCATCACTTTCCTCCATTGAACTTCTCTAAGACGAAAGAGAGAATGCCCCAGGCTATAAAAAGACCCGCTCGACCCTTTGAAGAATCCCAAAGGTATCTGACCTGATCTTCATCTGACGGCCTAAAACAAGTGAAAATGCCACGCCAATGACCAAAAATGACAAATAGGAGAAGGCATAGCCTAAGGTTGAGTGGAAAGACATCTGACATGACACTTCGGTCAATGGAGGACACTGACTGAAGATACGAATCAAGCCTTAGAAAACTCACAACTCCTGGTCCATTAAAGTAAACCAAGAGTTTGGAGGCTTATGTTATAGGTAGAAAGCAACTTCGAAAGGATGAGCCCCCGAGCATGGCGAAGGCTAAGCCCTTCGCCTCACCAAGGGCACCCGGTGAGCTTTGCCCTACCCTCTGTCAAGAAGTGACATAGCGAAGTCATCCCGAGATCATCTCTGTCAGGTCCCAATTAAGAGTGGTTAAAAAGTTAAAATGTGGAAGTTAAATTGGATCTTGCCCTTATCCCGTTGGGGAATTTACATACACCTTTTAAA
>JANHAO010024921.1:0-11547 GCA_026873985.1 Saraca asoca
GAATTCCGACGGGTTTGGCTTTAATTCCAACGGAATTCCAACGGATTTTGTCCGTTGGAATCCCGACAGTTTTTTGTAGTGAAAAGACGTAATCTAAGCCTACATGAACAATACAATAATAGCAACCATCTAACAAGAATCTTATTGACATTATCAATACGCTAAAAACATATGGTACCATCACTCTATTTGCCTAAAAGCACACTAATTGACATGCTCAAAGTCTCTCTCTCTCTCTCTCTCTCTCTCTCTCTCTCTCTCTCTCTATATATATATATATATATATATCGAGAGATATTTTTTCTTCAAATCATCTTTATTATACTTAGTGAAACTATGCTAAAATATTGACTTGATCATTAGAGCGTGCTCAGTGAACCACTTTTGTCGTATATAATTAACTTTGCTATGCTTACAGGTCATTTCTTAGTCTTTTCTCATTTCACCAATTAGTTTCACTGAATAGAGAATTTTATATAGTCATGTAATTTTTAATTGGTATATGATTTTTAATTATATTTTAATTTTAATTCATTGAGAAATATATAATAATAATTTTAACAATGTATTAATTTAAATAAATCAATATGATCTAATTCTAAAATTGACTGCTACACTAAAATAATTTATTTGGAAAATGTATTTACATATTACAAAACTAACACATAAATAACAATACATGTGAAAGTGGACATTCAAACAAGCGTAAATCCACGCACAAGTAATCATTAATTTAACATATATGTTAGCTATATTAATTATATAGAAGGAGAATCTTTATGGGGTTGAAGAAGTCGGCTGTGCATAATTGTAGCAACAAGGCTCATCAGCAGCTGCAAGTATCCTATCTTTTCCATCTGAAATTCGAACACAAAAATGAGCAATTTTTTACGCAAAAAAAATTATGTACTTTTAATATTTATTACACAACCAATTTATAATCTGGTTTAGCCATATGATATCTTTACGAAAAAGAATGGGAAAAAAATATTTAGACCCCTAATATTTATCACAATTGCAAAGTAAGTGTCGTAGCATCACTAATTTTAAACTTGAAAATTTGTAAGTATATACTACA
This sequence comes from Saraca asoca, assembly GCA_026873985.1. Taxonomy (NCBI): domain Eukaryota; kingdom Viridiplantae; phylum Streptophyta; class Magnoliopsida; order Fabales; family Fabaceae; genus Saraca; species Saraca asoca. Next base: position 1,079 of record JANHAO010024921.1, read on the forward strand.
TACTAGTCAGAAAAAATTTAAATTTTTTAAAAATTTTGTAATGTAAATTTTGTCCATGGAATTTTTATAATTTATATTGTCGTTGCACAAAAGTTAGTATAAAATTACATTTTTTATAAAAAAATTACAAAAAGTATCATTTTTTTTCTTTCAAAAGTTGCGTTTTAAAAAAAAAATTTAAAGAAATCAACGTATCGCTCTTATTCCAAATTAAAATCACACAGTTATTTAAATTTTGCATCATTTTAATGTAACTATCTAGAATATTATTAGCTTAAATCTTAATATCTTAATCATGCATGTTGGGCATAGCCCTAAACATGATATAAACCAAATTGTTTCTCAATCAACCCAATAATTGTCAAAATAATTCACACCAAAACATATTTATGGACATCATCTCGAACTCAGATAATATTGGATTAATCCACAAATACGAGATAAAAATAGGGTTTTTATATTATAAACTTTCACACACCTATAGTATTGAGATTAAGCAGATGAACAGAAAGTTAGAACTACACTCACAGGTCATTTTATGAGTCCTGAAGCTTCCAGAGAGTTCTCTTGCTTCTGATTTGGTGCATGTAAGCAGAAGCATGAGAAGAACAAGAATCTTCAAAAGATTTGCAAGTATTTGGGTATAATACATTTTCTTTGCCATGAATACCTGCAATTGTGTTCATAGTCCCTGCTTCAGCTATATTTATAAGCCAAAAATTGTGTTGATCTTTTCTTTTCGAAATTTGCCTTGAATTACCTTGAGTCTAATTTGTTTAATGTCATATCAAAGCTACTTAATTTAATAAAAACGAAAATTGAAGAAAAAATCGATAATAGGAAAGAACAAAATGCTGATGTGAGAGGTTTTTTTTTTTTTTTTAAGATATAAGGAAACACAATTTGAAGATTTCAAATATGTTAAAGTCGAAAAAAATAAAAATTATAAACAGAAAACTTACAACAACAACTACAACGCTGTTTATCTTACCAACATAAAATAACTAAATTTGATTGAAGAACTTTGTTAAGTGATGACTAATCTACCATGGCCATGTCAGAAAGTTTATAACGCAACGGCCTCTTCCCCCTGGCAACTAATTTTTAAGGGAGGATTCTTCTAAAAGAGTTGTAACAAATTGTATAGTTAAGTATGGAAAAGAAGTAAATTTGAGGGTTATATTTTGATACGAACTCTAAAATTTTAAGAGTTTTTATTAAAATTTAATATAAAAGTTATGAAATTTGTAATTTTTTATATGATGTTTTGTTACTTTTTATAAATAATTGCTAGTATGTTCAGATTTTACATTCAACAAATACATAAAAATTATTTTCATCATTCAAAATTACATTTAAAAACTTTTCAATAAGTTTTTTATTTCTATACAAAAATTACAACTTTTAATAAAAAAGATGTAAAAAAATATAAATTTTTTTCATCAAATTTACAAAAATATATATACCAATATGAATTTTTTTGAGTAAGATGAAAAACATAACCCTAGATGAAAGAAGAACTTTGTTAAAAGCTATGACTTATCTATCATGACTATGGCACAAAGTTTTGAAATGTTGTGGGCGTTGAAATAATGTACAAGTAGAACAGGTCAAGATTTGACTCTCAAAAATGTTGTTTCCAGTTACTTGATGATCAAATCTTCCTATTTGTTAATTATTTTCCTTTACATTAAGAATATGGAGTAGGTGAAAGAGAGCGTCTCAAAGATTTTTCTTAAAAAAAGAACTAAAATATTGTCACCATCATCTGTTGTCATTTTTTGAATTACATTAGATAGAGAGGACCATTGTGGTGCTTGTTCATTTCTATATAAAATGATAACTAGTTATTTAAAATACAAAACAAAATATTGATTTTTTGTGCATAAATATTAATATATTAAAACAAGCATACCAATATTATTTCATTATGAAATGTTTTATAATCTTAACTTTTTTTCTGAATACCTGGAAATAATCAAATATCTTTTTAAAAAAAAAAAATCCCCTACAATCTAATTATTTTTCTCCTATTTATACATAATCCATTCCACAAAGTCACAATAAAATATCATTAACTTTGTTAACTATTTAAAGATTCTCTTCAAATCATATCTTTTTTTTTAATTGCGAATTAGGGCCATCTTCTGAAAACTCAACTTTTTCATAATAATTATATTTTTTATATTTATTGTAATTTTATTAATTGTATTATGTTCACAATCCTGATCATAATTATAATTTAAAATATCTTTCAAACATATAAATTATATCAAGTTTTAGTTGACTTTTTGTCTTGTTATAATTAGAAAATTGTCTTAAATGTAACCATTGATTATTGTATATAAATGGTAAGCTTTACTACGTGAACTCAATGAGTTTTTCCTCTTCTGGTTTATCAACAAATTAATTATAAAAGGGAGAAGATAACTTCCATAATTTAAGTAGTATTTAACCTAATTAACTAGGGTGGCTTCAATTTTTGTTATGACTCGTGATACATGTGGGAGAGAGAAGGGGGAGGGAATGAAATATAATAAGAGAAAAAAAAAAAGAGAGAAATATGAATGGTTAATAGATAAGTTTTTTTTTATTTAGATGTTTAAAAAACCTTCCAAAAAATTTTAAATTGAACTAACACAATATAGTGAGTAGTAAAAAGTATTCAAGATTTAATTACAAATTCCATTTTTTTTTTCACTCCTTAATCAAAACTCTCCAGTAATAAGAATGTTATGAACAAACTTCCTTTTCCTCTTCTCCATTTTCTTCCGCTCCAAACCAATGACATATAAAGGATTTAATGTGTGTTTGGCACACAAAAAATATAGTTTTTAACTTCTTTTTTGTTAAATAGTACTTTTTCATATTTTAACACTAACTTTTGGAGAAAGAAACTTTAAAAAAAAAAATTACTGCAAATAGCGTATAACTTATTAGACTAGAGCTTTTAATTATTATTTTTTTAAATTTATCCATTTTCTTTTAGTTAATTAAGAGTCAATATCCTAATTAATTAGAAATACTCATTTTCAATGCTTTTTCCCTTGTTTTGTACTATTTTCAACTCTTATTTTTTCTTACAAAGTCAAAAGGGACAAAAAAAATCCACATATTATTGCATATTTCGCCTATGTCTATTGATTCAACATAAATGACTAAACATAAGTAAGTAAATAACTAAATAATGATGTTATAAAATATAATTAATTAAATTTTAAAAATTTTATTATTGTTTTGAATATCTTAAGTTGCATCAAATATGAATTAATTTACTTTATTTTTTATTGATATTAACATATCATTTTATTTTATTTTATATTTATACAATAATTCAATAACTAATTTTATTAAATACTTCTAATACAATTAATTAACTTCTCAGGTTCTACTCTTAAACTAATAGCTAGCAATTACTAAAATAGTTAACAATTAACTTATAAATTATTTGTGCTAAACAGACTATTAAAATGTAGGGACAATTAATTACAATAAAAACTTATTAAAAGTAAAAACAATTAATTCAAAAATATTTTAAATATATATTATTAAATAAATTTTTTATAAAAAGATATATTATACACAATAAGTTTAAAATAAACACAGTATAAACAAGTAAAAAAAAAATAATACACTAGCTCAAATGTAAATAGTATAAGATCTGCCTCATTATTAATATAAAACTCAATTACAAAAAAAAAAGTTTCACATTATGAGGATTTTAGAAAAATGAATGAAGAAGTAGTCTCATATAAACTAATAAATCATTATAATTAATGGATAAATTCTCATACGAAATATCTTTCCTGTGATCTAGCGCCATCTACCCGAGGAGCTGTCAGAACTAATTTGTAAAATAGTATATATATGTTGGCGTGGTTAAATGAAATATTAGGTTTTATCTGTGATGTCGGAAAATATTTTTGTAAGAACCCATTTTATTAAGTAAATAATTTTTATATCATTTATATATCTTATGATTAAAAAATAATGCATGATATTATAATTTTACAAAAAAAAAATAACTTCCTCATAAAATGAAATATATTTTTTCTATCACACTTCTTAAATTTAATATTAAATAAATAGAATATTTTATAATATTTTAATATTTTATAACTACATGAATAAAAGTATTTAAATTAAAAAATATATTTTTTTATGAAAATAAATTAAGTCTATGACACATATTCATTATTAGAAAGTTATATTGATCTAAACGAATGGTTTGTTGGTCTATAGTTATCATGATAGAGAAGTAGCCACTAATTAGTAATTAATAAAGTCTTTCATTCGCACTGAACTCTTGACCCTAGCGATTTGGCCTCACTTTTGAGCTCACAGAGGTTGATGGTAGTGAAATCACAAAGTAATCCCCGAAGTGTAGCGCGTACGTTTGTGATAGTTGCTTGAACTGCTGTAATACTGCTTATAAAAGTTGAAACCATGGCAATATAAAGGATACAATCCCCCTAATACAAAATATTCTGTAGTGTTAAGGGTTATATTCTTGTAAATATTTAAAAATTGTGAGTTTTTACATAAATTTAATATAAAAGTCTTAAAATTAAGTTGTATTTTTTTTATAAAAATTGTAAATATATTTAAATTTTATATACGATAAATATATAAAAATTATAACTCCATTAATTAAAATTATATAAAAAAATCTTTAAAATTTTTCACTTATATATAAAAATTAAAATTTTTAATAAAAATCACAAAAAAAAGTAAAATTTTTCCATAAAACTTAGTCTATACGTCTTCTAGTACGGACAGAAATGTAAGCTCAAGTTGATCATTTCACTTGATACGGTGCCATCACAATTTGACTTTGTCAAGCAAGAAAGCTCCATTAACTTAATTAATCAACGCTGAAGCAGGAATAAGAAATACAACTTTTCCTCTCATTGCATGTTGTGTACCAAGGTAATTTGAGGTATTGCGCTTGGAATGAGGGTTGTTTCCATTATTTACTAATTTATCTTAATATTTATAAATATAAGTAAGATTAAAAAAATAAAAAAAAATACTACTAAAAAAAACTAAAATTTAATCTACTTGAAATCAAATTCATAAATGAATTTATACATCAGTCCAAATAGAGGATAAACTTTTAAATCCCTTAGTTAGTGTTTGATTTGTGAAATCATACATTCTTAAAAATTTTAATATTTTTAGAAATATGATTCCTATAAATATTATTTCCAAAAATATCATATTATCACTTTTGTTTAATTAAAAAAAAATTTCTAGAAATGTTACAATATTATGTTTTAATCAATTTGTATTTTTTTAAAAAATATTATTGTTGATGGTGAAATTTGATTCGTGCTGGAAATCCAAACTTTAGCCAACGAGGAGGAGTTCAGGGATCCAATACTGCTTCCGAAGTACATAAAAAGATGGACCGAGAGGAAGAGGAGAATGGGGCAACAGCAAGTTTAACGTGGTTCGGCTAAATCCGGGTGGTATCGGATCCTAAGTCCACAGCGAAGATGTATTGAGAAATAACTTTGGCAGAGTTTTTGCTTACAGAGTTTTTTGTCTCCCCTCTTCTAATAATGTAGTCCTATTTATAGAGGAATGATGAGTTACATGCATTAATTACAAGCTACGGTTGTATTACATCAAGATATAAATGAGAAAAGACAGTAAAAGACTACAAACTATCCGTTGCTGAACGTAGGCTGTGGGGTGGTCTCCTTAGGTTGGCTGTAGACCTGAGCCTGTCGGTGTCTGTTGCTTGGTGTAGTTGTACCAAGGAAGGTGTTGGGCACCCCGAGTGGGAATTCTTGGCTCAGGGGCATCACGGGAACCGTTGTAGCGAGCTTGGAGCTACTGTAGCGAGATATCAAGCTTGAGCAAGATGATCGGCTTCTCGGGGAGTGGGTTCTGTGACCTTCTCGCTGGATCACTGGGTCGTTGCCTCGCGAGGCGAGCGCTTGCTTCACTGGATGTATCTGAATGACCTCGCTGCATCGCTGCTTCGCAGCCTCATTGCCTCGCAAGGTGAGGCTTGCTTTGTGGGATGGTGCCGGGACTGCTTCGTCGTGCCGCTTTCTGATGGGCGAAGCCAAGCTCGCTGAGTGCCTTTGGCGTGCCCAGGGCTTACGAGCTCTCGAGACCATCTTTTGTATATAACATAAGTCCCCCAACTCTTGGTTTGTTTTACGGACTGGGAGTTGTAAGTTTTCGAGGCTTGATTCGTATCCTCAATCAGTGTCTTCCCTTAACCAAATTGTCATGTCAGATGTCTTTCCGTTCTGCTTTAGGCCATGCTTTCTTTCGTTTGCCATTTTTAGGCGTTGGCGTGGCGTTGCTACTCATTTCAGGCCGTTGGATGAAAATCAGGTCAGATACCTTATGGATTCTTCAAAGGGCCGAGCGGGTCTTTTTATAGCCTGGGGCATTCTCTTTCGCCTTAGAGAAGTTCAATGGAAGAGACTGAAGAGCCCACTACGTTTTAGTGTCTTGCCTTCTGGCGAAGCTTGTTGAGACATGAATGGCCTGTTGTAGAGTACCAGGAGACATGGATAGGCTATTGCATGTGGCTTAATCACAGGATTTTCCTAGAGGGTTCCTGGGGGATCTTGTGCTGATCTCGGGCCATCACCTTTGGTTGTCGCTTGTGGTATAGCTACCTGGCCAGTCGGCTTCTACGACTTTTTGATTTGACCTTGGTCTGGCTCAAGGGGACGTGCTGGAGGAATAAACAGGAGGAACTGGGAGCTGATGTCCTTCCTGCAGGCATGAGCTCGGTGACTAACCTTCTGCTCTTCTTGCAGGAATGGTTGTGCCGGGTCACTGAGCTTCTTGCCTTTGTTTCTTCACTTCTTCTTTTGATGTAATTTTGCCTCGCTGGCCGAGATCTTTTTGCTGTATGAGCCTTTCTTCTTTCAAATGTTGTAATCGGATGCTTCATGCATCGCTATATGTACACTTTTGATGATTAATGAAATGCTCTTTTTTCTAATTAACTGTGCTTTATTTTTCTAACTGCTCAATCTGATGTGAGCGAGAGAGGGGGGTCGCATGCAAATTGTGCCTGAGAAATCTCGTTCAAGACATGAGAAACTCGTCCATATGAAAGCTGTGGAAAATTCGCCCACATGCAAGCTACAGGAAATTCATGTGAAAGTCATAATGGTTTTGTTTCAGTTTCTTTATGTCGTAGTGGGCTGGTGGTTAGGTTTTTGTTTCGTTTACCGAAGCTTTATTTTGTTATGGCGAGGTGAAAATCATTTGCTGAATTTTTGTTTTCGTAACCACGGGGTAGGCTCAAGGACCGTCTCACCCTCGGGTACTGCGAGGTCGGCTTAGGGGCCGTCTCACCCTCAGTTTTGTTTCAAGCTTTCATAACCGCGAGGTTGGCTCAGGGGCCGTCTCACCCTCGATTTTATTTTTATTTTGATTTTATCGTAGCGAGGTGAAAATCATTCGCTGTAGCGAGTGCTGTAGCAAGGTGAAAATTGTTCGCTGTAGCAAGATTGTAATGACAGAGTAAAAACTCTTTGTCTAGGTAATGCTTGGCCAATCGGCAATTTACATTGATTCAGCATACAGCAGTCAGTACAACTAGACACCATTGATAACAGATGAATGTTATAGGATCAGAATATGGTTCAGATAGAGGGCTCAGGCTCTTGGGCGATAACTCGCTAAGCCTGTTGAGCACGCTGTCCCGATGGTCTCATCACGTAATCCTATAATCGGCCTCTTCTGATAAGGTCTTCGATGGCGTCTTTTAGTGTTCGACATTCTGAGGTGGTATGCCCAGCCTCATTATGATAAGCATAAAATTTACTTTGGTCTCTGGACTTGACAGATGCCCTTAACAGTCTGGGTTTTCTGAAGTCTTCATTGTGCCTTTCTGTGGTGAAAATTTTGTCCTGTGTATCCGACAGGATGCTATAGCTCTTGAAGCAGCCTTCAAGTCGCTAAGGCTTCACCTTCTTCACGAGATGAGGAGTGGGATTGTCGTGACTCTCGCTACCCCTCTTTTTGCTCGCGATGAAACCACTATGGCCCACTTTATTCTTGGGTTCCTCCATTCTGAAGGTTTCTTCCCATCTTATTTGTTTAGTTGCCCAATCATAGAATTCAGTGAGGTCTCGAGTGGGGGACTTGTAGAGGCTTTGGTACAACTTGTCGTCTTTGTGAAGTCCCGCTGAGATAGCCGTTAAAATGCTTTCCTCCAAGGGATTTTCCACGGAGTTGGCCTCGTGCCTGAATCAGGCCATGTAGTCTTTAAGCGACTCGTCCTTGTGCTGAAAAATCATCGTGAGGTGGCAAGGAGGCACAAATTGCTTCTTTAGCGCTCAGTATTGGTCAACAAATTTCCTTTGACATTCTTCCCAATTGTCGATACTGTGAGCCAGGAGGTGACAGAACCATGCCCGAGGCGTTACCCCTAATGTGACGGGAAAGACATGGTACTTCACCAGGGGGTCAATTGTCTGGAAGTCCATTTGAGTATTGAACACATCCAGGTGATCGCTTGGGTCGCTGTTCCCGTCGTACAGTGGGATAGCGGGTGCTTTGAGTTTCTACGGGAGAGGTTGCTTCTCGACCTCCACAGAAAATGGGGAGTCTTCCTCGTGGCGAGGCTGATGACTTTGAGGTTATGGATGCTCCTCTAGCCATTTGACCTTGTGGAGGACTTCCTCCATTGTCTGGTTGCACGTCTTAGACTGAGGGGTGGAGCTTCCTGCTCGTTGAGAGGCCCCAAGTTACTAGCTGTCATGATCTTCATGAGTTTTCTTCTGAGCCTCTTTACGAAGTTGCTGGAGCTGTACCATGAGTTCTTCTTATCTCTGCGTGCTCTGAGCATGGGCATGCGTTAGTGCTTTGATGGTTTTCGCCAACTCTCTTACCGTGCTCAAGCGTTGGACGAGGTTGGCTAGGCATTTGTGCCTCTTGAGTTTCAAGAGCAACAACAGACTATTGGTGAGCTCCCACAACGGGAGTGTCCATCGGTTGGACGACTGGAGTGGTTGAGCTCCGAGTTATTCTTCCTCTGGTCATTATTAGGCTGCGATGTTAACTTCAGAGAGCACATGATCCCCACAGACGGTGCCAAAATGTTGACGGTGAAATTTGGTTCATGCTGGAGATCCAAACTTCAACCAACGGGGAGGAGTTTAGGGATCCAATGTTGCTTCTGAAGTGTAGAAGAAGATGGACCAAAAGGAAGAGGAGAACGGGGCGACGACAAGTTTAACGTGGTTCAGCTAAATCCGGGTAGTACCGGACCTTACATCCACGGCGAAAATGTATTGAGAAATAATTTTGGCAGAGTTTCTACTTATAGAGTTTTTTATCCCCCCTCTTCTAACAATGCAGTCGTATTTACAGAGGAAGGAGGAGTTACATGCATTAATTACAAGTTACAGTTGTGTTACATCAAGATATAAATGAGAAAAAATAGTAAAAGACTACAAACTATCCATTGCTAAATATAGGCTGTGGGGTGATCTCCTTAGGTTGGCTGTAGACCTGAGCCTGTCGGCGTTTATTGCTTGGTGTAATTGTGCCAAGTGAGGTGCTGGGCGCCCCGAGCAGGAATTCCTGGCTCGGGGGCATCACGGGAACCGTTGTAGCGAGCTTGGAGCTGCTGTAGCAAGATATCAAGCTTAAGCAGGATGATCGGCTTCTTGGCGAGTGGGTCCTGTGACCTTCTCACTGGATCGCTGGGTCGCTGCCTCGCGAGGCGAGGGCTTGCTTCACGGGATGTATCTAAATGACCTCGCTACATCGTTGCTTCACAACCTCGCTGCCTCGCAAGGCGAGGCTTGCTTTGTGGGATGGTGCTGGGACTGCTTCGCTGTGCCACTTTCTGATGGGCGAAGCCAAGCTCGCTGAGTGCCTTTGACGTGTCCGGGGCTTACGAGCTTTTGAGACCATTTTTTGTATATAACAATTATTAAATTATTAAAAGTGATCATATGAAAAATTGAATAGTTAACACTGAAAGTTAACTAATTAAAGATAATACATTATAATTAACAATAAAAAATGATAGATGAAAGTCATCGATAATGGTTAGTGGCAAATGACAAAAATAATAATGTACCATAACCAATAATGATTAATAATAATGAATGATAATCAATGATGATGAATAATAAACATTAGACAATAATGGATAATAGTATACAGGATTCTTAAGAATCGACACCTTAAAACATTTACGCTCTGCTTAGTGCAGCGGAAAGGGCGCAGAAAGGAAGGGAAGCACGGAACCCGAGGCCCTTTCCGCTGCTTGGCGCGCCTGCTTTAAGAGGAAAGGAACGGAAGTTCAAAGGAAAAAACAGGTGGGTCCCACAGCTTTTTTTTCCGCCCAAAAGTGGGCGGAAGTGAGAGGAAGTTGTACAGTAATTTGGTTTTGAATTATTATAATATTTTTTTATAAATTATTTATAATATTATTTATAAATAATATTATAAATAATTTATAAAAAATATTA
>JANHAO010024922.1:0-11480 GCA_026873985.1 Saraca asoca
ACTCTATATTTATGCAGGTTTTTTGTATTTAATTAAAACATAATAAAAATTGTTTATTTTGTAACATTAAAAAATAACAGTACAACTTTATTTAAAATACTCTATTTGTGTTTCACGCCTCATGTCTCAGCATATGTCCAGACACATTTCGCTGAAACCAGAGGGGAAGCCTTGTTGTAGGTTGAGAAGACTTTAGTTCCCAAACTTTGAAAAATTATACTAATTTATTTACATTGCACTTAAAATTTTATGTTTTTATATATTTTATTTCTCCAAAATTTTAAATTTTTACATAAGTTTTTAATTATTTATACTCCAATCTCTGTATTATTTTTTACCTAATTTCACCCAAGTTGAAATCACACACAAATGTAGATCCTACCAACTGTATCTAGGTGTGTGTTCAGACATAAGTCCTAAAATGTGAATGAAGCACCACTCTTTGGTTAACAAACCAAAAAAAAAAAAAAATTGCGTTCATCTTATTACACAGATTAATAGTCTCTATGAAAATGTTGGCATATGATCATAGATGGAAGCACCATAGACGTACGTTCCGTAAATTTGGATTTGATCATTAATTTTTTAATTATTAATTTTTTCAATTTTTAAAAAATAAAAATATAATCTTTTATTTTAAAATTCATATTTTTTATATTAAAATTTATTGTTTCAATATAAATATATTTTATGCCTCTTTCTCAATTTCTTTTAAAAATTAGGTATGCATCTTCTGTATGATTTGGTATCATGGGCTTCGCAAAGAGATGCTAATTTTTTTTTTTTTTAATTGAGCATTTTGTGGCAGAAGATTTTTCGTAGGAATTAGACAAACGTCATATGGAAAGTGACCAATCTTAAGCTGCATTTAAAGCTGATCTGTTTGTTTTCTGGAAAAGTGGTTTTCCTGGCATGCAACTTATTGGCCATCATGACCCATGTGATGTTTCAGTTTGAACGCATCAATTGTGCGCTTTCAAGTGTATGTACAAATCAGTACCTTATGCTTCATATCCATTCTTAAAAAATCATACCTCTAATCCCCCACTGGTTAGTGCAATTCCTGGTTCATCCTTAACCACAATAGTTCTCTTAGTTTTCCCTTAATTGACTGCAAAAAAAGAGAAGTTCTTTGATATTTTGAAATAAGAAAAAAAATTTATTAGAGAGATATATATTTAACCTAGAGAATATATGTATATATAAATTTCTCATTTTCTGGATATTTATTTCTCATATAATGAAATTTATTATTATTATTATTATTTAATTTTAATAAATTTTCTCAATTTAAAATCATTCTTCTACTTAAGATTTCAAATTATATTACTTATTAGAAATTAAAAATATTTTTCTTTTCTTTCTTTCTCTTATCTCAAGAAACTTCTACAATTGATTATTATCTATTACTATCTTCTGTCATTATCTATTGCCTATCATTATTACCACCATTGACCACTACCACTTTTCACTATTAATTACCACCCAATATCATTAAGATTGTGGACTACGATTATCATCATTTATTACTTATTATTATTCACCACTACCTATCACATTCATTAATTACTGTGTATCACTATCTTTCACCTTTGATCATTATCAACTACTACCTTTTGTCATTACCATCACCCATCACTATTTATAATCACTAATCATTACTCACCATTGTTTTTTGCTATTGACTATTAGTTTATCACCACTATCACTATAACTTCCGTCCATCATTACTTGTTGTCATGGATAACTATCTGCCGTTTAATTCTATTGTTGACCACTACCTACCATTTATTATTATTGTTGACCATGGTCAATAACTAATAATCACTACCCATTACCATTGATCATTGTCCACCCCCACCTACCACGTTAACTGCTATCCTCCATCACCATCTATTACCGTTAATCATTGTTCACCGTCACTTACTACCGCTAACTACTGTCTGCTACCACCTATTATCATTTATTGCTATTTATCATTGTTGATCAATACCCAACCAAATAATAAGAAAGAGAATTATAAATATTATAATTTTATTTCTTAATTGAACTAAATAAATCAAAAAGTAAGTTTTTATTATTATTATTATTCTTTATTTGATTCCATTCACTTCCCATTTTCGTAGATTGAATCAAATATCCTTTTAAAAAAATTTGAGTATTGATCTTCAAATTTGGATCCTTAATTTCTTAAAAAAAATTTGAGAACGTAAATTTAGAAATAAGATAGATATGAATTTTTTATATTAAAATGACAAACTATAATAAAATATTGTAAATTTTAAAATAAAAAATATATCTTATCTTTATTTTTAATTTATTTTCTTAATTTTTTTAAAGAAATTTAGATATCCACACCATTTCTTGCTCTAAAAGCAGTCAAGAATTTCGGGCATTAAAAAATAATGTCATCCTAAAGGCATTAATGCTATATTCTTTCTCAATTTTTTTTTTAAGAAACTTAGATATCCTCACCCTGAATTTATTACACTTACGTTTTTCTATTTCTATAAATTTATACTCATTTTTTTATTTTTTTTCCGTAAAGTATGTCAATATAAGTAAATATAAAAACTAAATGCTTAATTTTTAAAGAGATTAAATTTAATTAATTGTCAAATTTAAAGCCTTTTACATTATTATTTAATAAGAAAATATCATTTCATAAAAAAAATAGAAGTAAGTAAATTTTTTTATTAATAATTAGAGTGTTTTAACAGTTTTTTAATAACATGATAATATATAGATGGATGATTGTATAAAATTAATTTAAATTAACAGTAGATCAAATTTGAATTTTTTTAAATAATGTAAATATAATTAGATTAAATTGAAGAAGTTTAGTGTAATTATCCCTTATATATATTTATTTATTGGGTGTTAATTGTTTCCATAACTTGGATAGTTACTATTTTCTTAGTAGAAGTAAAAGGAAAGAACATGCGGATCACCGTAAATCTAAATCCAATACAATTGCTTGTAAGAATCTGATAAAGGTCAAAGCATCCGTTATAATTTAAGATAATATTAGTGTATATCTAATCGAAGGCATTAATATTTATTGATGTCCAAATTGATCGAATTGAAGACAACATTCTAAATTTTTAATTTGGTATATACAAAATACCCATGAAGATATTATAAGTTTCTCAAAATCGCCTAAAGAAAGAAAACAGAAAAAAAAGTCACAATTATACCAAACCATGCTCAGAGTCTCAGACTAAAGGGTATGTGCAAAGTAGTGCAAGAAAGAAAAAGGCTACAAAATGAGAAAATTTGAAAAGGAATAGGAGTTGTTGCCCCATCACTCCAAGTGTATAAAGCTTCACATGCTGACATGTTAATTAGTCTTGATATTGATAATTAAGTTCTTGAAAGGGCCATTCCTCTAACTATGGCCAGAATCCATGATTAGACCACATCTTTGAAAGAGAAAACGCAAAGCATTTGACCTAATTTTTAGGAACAATTTTCTTTGAGAATCATGTTAGTTGGGACCCCACTAAAGTAGTGCTCTCAACTCAATGCCCGACATGTCATTTGCAAATAGTAAGACCTATCAACTTCCAATTAGTTATTAAACTATTCAATTTCTTATTCAAATTTACAACTATAACTTATATGGAAAAAATATTGTCTCATACATAGATGACCTATGCTAGTCACTTACAATTTGGCAACCACAGCTTAGGTTTATGGCCTTGTCATGCATCGCCATCATGTTATAGAATGATGTGGTACATACGGAGCCAACATGTCATTTATTATGGGCTCCCCACGAGTGATTTGATTGATATCCAACTAAGAAATAACAACATGATAAATGCATCTGTGTGCTTAATAAGTGGACGCGTGTAATAAAAGATAAGTGAAAATCTCTCTTTGCCTAAGATTTTTTTTTTTTTTTCGTCAAGAGGCCAAAGTCAATTGTAGTCACCATTTGAACATGTCTCAAAACATTCTTCACTTTCACAAATGGAAATGTATGACTAGAAGTTCATTGTTTGTTGAACTAAAACGACCTAAATCTTAAAGGACCCAGAACTGATTTGGCTTTATATGCACATGACGTGTTGGCCTTTTTGGCAATTATTAGTCACATGATCATTATCTCTGCTTATTCCCCTTCAAAACTTTACACACACTTTAAATTCATATATTAATAGCTCATTGTACAGAGACTTGGCAAGGTAGCTCATATGTTTTGTCCGACACAAATGGTCAACTGGATTCAAATTCTGGAAAGTTTGCATGTGAGAACTAATGATACATTTCCTTATTTGTCAAGTCCTTTTTCTTATTTTTGAATTTTTTTTAAACTGATAAATCTTTCAATCATGATCTGTGAGCATAAATAACTTAGCAAAAGATATCACTGTTTCAGAAATTTCTCATTGTAAGTTAAAACACTCATTGTGAATGAGTAAAGATACCACGAGGATAGCAAAATTTTGGGTTTAAAGCTTTACTTTGTAGATTTTGTCTCAACGGGATGCAAATATAATATGGATATTTGCTTCACAAAATCAGATATTGGACAAAATTTTAATCTTGCGCAAATTTTAGGGGCAAGACAATTTTAAATTGTTTTGTCCCACACAACTCTGGAAATATAAAATTATAATTTTACTTTTATGAATTAATATATATATATATATATTATTGTCGATTCTTTTAATAATTTAATTATTAAAAAGTGACTAATTCCTTTTATTTCTTTCGGATGATTTAATTTTTTTATTTTACATTGTTTAAACAAAATTTTTATAATTTTAGACGTACCTTATAATATTTTGTAGGATTTTAGATCTATCTTATATATTCTTTTAATTATGTGTGAATTTAAAATATTTAAATCTAAAGTTTTCTTTTTTTACATATTCTTTATTTTTTTTTAATATTTCAACTTTTTCGCATGGCAAGAATGGGTAAAAACTTGTTTTACATATAAGGACTGAGCGGGGAAAGGACGAAGCACGGTTCTACAGAGATGGGATAGAAAAAATTTGATTTGTTTCTGTTCTGTTCCATTGCAATTCCTAGATATTATTAAAGAAATTTGAAGTTACAAACTCACGATAAAAATCTAAAATATGATCATCTGAGGTAGCTCCCCCAGGCAGTCAAGCCCTTGTCTCTTCTTTCTGTCTGGAAGTGAAAAGTTGAGTTTGCATTACAGAAGGTGGTGTGGTGCATTGCATGGGTGCCCTACATTGATTAGGCTAAGGGTACTTAATTTCATGCTGCCAGAAATATTTATCACTGCTCATCTCAGTACTAAACTTGCAAAGAATAGTGTGTTTATCAGCTTATGGACTTAGAGTCACCGCAAACAAATTCAAAATTAACTAACCATATGTTTTGCAATTATACGGTTTTAGGATCTTTCGGATTTCTTGGGCATGCTACGTGGAAGTCTCAAGGTGAAATAAAAATTCTCCTTTTATGTTTAAAAGTAGATATCATAGTTGCTTACTCTAACAGAGGATGTGAAGTCTAGAACGAGAGTATCCAAGTTCTTTACGAAAGAATACGAAAATAAAAATGAAAGATAAAGTGAAGAAAATAAAGTAATGGAAGGTGAAAAGACCTAATGAATATAATGAGAACTACAAACAATATAACTAAGAAGAAAAGCCAACAAATATTAAACTAGCCAATGACTGCTTAAGTTAACTCAATTGGTAAGATTATTTTTCGTCACTGGTATTTAAAATTCCAACTATACCACTCACGATTTAAAGGGGTTAAGTGGTTATCTATAAATATCAAAATAAAGTTAAAAATAACTGATAATATGTCTTGTAAGGATAAAAGCTACTCCACAATCTTTACTATCTCATGAGAAAAAAAGATATTAATAAAAGTGATATTGGAGACATTTTTGGACACTCCTTCTCACATAGAATAAATCTCGCATTTTGTTGAAACTCATCCAATATAAAAGGAAATGTCTTTGAAAGTGTCTCTTAGAAAATGACTTATATTTTGTTGATAAATGCTTTGCTTGGCCGGCCACTTTTGAATGTCGTTTTTCTTTTTGGGTCATCCGATTAAAACATACAAAGAAGCTTCATCATTTGATGATATCATGTAATATTGTAGAAGTTTTTTTATTGACTATTTTTATTCTTTTATCTAAACCCATTTTTTAATGATCTTTTTCTATGTTTGTTTCATGCTGAAGTCAAAAAAAAAAAAGATACTTCTGCAATTCATGATTCCATCAAATGATGGAGCTTTATTTGTATATGTTCTTCAACGGACGACCCAAAAAGAAAAAAGATATCCAAAAGTGGCCGGACAAGCCGAAGCATTTATCAATATCCATTTCCTCGTGAGATAGTGAAGATTCTGCAGCAGCTTTTATCCTCATCCTCCATCTCTTATGCTATTTATGACCTAAAAAGATGGGACGCTGCTTGTTGAAATGGAAACTGATCAGAACTATCTATCTATATTTTATGTAAACTGATAAACTATACTATAACGTTAATGACTTATTAATTGAGTTGCTCATCTTCTCTTAAAATTTGATTTTCGCTAATTTTTTTATCAATTTTTCATGCATTTTGCTCATCTACAATATTATCACTTTTCGCAAAAATTGAATTTTAATTATGTGGGTTAACTCCTATACAAAAAAATACATACACCTGCGCTCATGCATACCAAAGGAAAAATAACTAAATTTTGTCGAAGTATGAGATAGAAATTTAGTTCATACTAATAAATATCACATAAAATGTTGACTTAATGGTGCACTAGTATTTGGTATTGTCTTAAATGTTTTTTTTTTTTCATTTTCAATGTTTTTAGGATTGAACAAGAAACATTATATATGTTATATGATTTATTACCTTTGATAAAAAAAAATCATAAGAGCTAGTTATTAATTACTTAACACTTGTATATCTAAACAAATCAATGGAGATGGTGAATGAGAAATTGATCAATATCAAGAAATATTCTGTGTCTCCGAAGAGTAGAGAACATTTCTTAACACTCTTCGTTGCGGGATTGACTAATTCAAATCATTAGTGGAAATTACTTAAGTCTACTTTAAAGAAAATTTTGACAAATCTCTGTTGGTGCATACCCTATCTATCACCACAAACGTCAAAGTCAAACCCTCTCTCCCACCTAATTTAAACTCCTTGTGACCCTCCATCACAAAATTCCAAACTTCTCTTGTTGTATTTTGAGTTATATTATATTTAGAATTTTTATTCTATAAATTGATTCACAATGAGAGAAACGATATAGAAAAGATATATTATATAATTTATTTTTAGGGATGAATCAATTTATAATTCACAAGACAACAATAAATTTCACATATTATACAATTAATTCTTATTTTTAATTATAAGTTGGTTGATATAAGAGGAGTTTTAATTTTTTTTTATTCATATTTTATCAGTTTTTCTAGTTTTTCCTTGTTTTATATATATCTCCGCTTATATAAGCTTTCTTTGGGAGAGTTGCTTCTTTGGAACTGGCCACCAAACCCCACTAACAATATCACTAGCTTTCATATTCCTCTTTCTTCTTGGGTTTCTTCAGAGAGCCGTCTCTCAAACAATGAGTTCTACAAGCAAAGCTCCTTACTCCAATGATATTACCAGCAAGGAGAGTGGCTGGACTACGTATCTTGAGGATTTCTTCAACAACAACAATAACGCGAGCAAGTGTTCAATATCCTCTGATATTGAACTCAGTTCCTCTCTGGTTTCCAGTGCTGCTTCGTTTGCTATGAAAAAAGTTGCTCACAGCAAACAAGCTGATCAGTTTTCTGTGGATAAAACTGGACACAGATCGAGTTTCAAGAAGAGAAAGAAGACCAAAGCTACTTTGGTTCATGATGATGATTTAGAGGATACTGCAAGTTCTCCTGTCAACATTCCCAAGGTTAGAATTTTTTTTTGGTTTGGATTATTCTTCTTTTTCTGTTCTTCCTGTTAGCTTAATGAAAGGTTTTTATAATAACTTATTATTTATAATACTTGAACTTTTACAGGATATCTTAATTTAGGTTTTCCATTTGAACAAGTTAGGCAAGTCAAAACAGAAGGAAGAAGTAGACATTTCTCAGATTAAATTTATGCTAGTTTCACTCATTCTATTGAATCCAAAACTTAAATAAAAGACTTCAGGCTCTTAATTTTTTTTTTTTAATTATCTTTACAGCCATGTATTTTGTTTTTGGTGGAGAAAGATTCTTATTCAACACATTTTTCAATTCATTAATTGAGTTGCCTCTTTGTTTTGTTTTCATACAGGATAAAGGAAGCACTTTAAGACAAGAAGATAAGAGAAACGAACTGGGTTTTGATGGAGGCGATATTGTTGACTGCGAAGAACTGAAGAAAAGGGGACTTTGTTGGTTCCCTTGTCAATGGTAGTGAACCATTTAGATTGATTTCATTTGGTAGTCTTTTAATTAAATTATAGTGCATGTAGAATCTTGCTTGCTAGCTCGAGAATGATGTATATAATTCCGTGAAGAAGTGCTATATATATTTATCTACTCTTAATTTCCAATTAATTTTCATGTACTTTCTTTCAGTGAGAATGATTTCAGGCAGATTAATTACTAGTTTTATACTAAATGTATAAAAAATTGAATGTCTGCATTTCCCAAAAAATTAAATGAACATATAATATAAGAAAGTTTACTAAATGTAGGTGGCGAAAACAAAAATGCAAATCAACTGAAAAATTAAGAATTTAAGAGAGGAGCAATTTGATCATCGAATCTTATAAATAGTCAGAAATTAAAAATTTAAGTTCGTTTGATATTAAAATTCAAATGCAATTTGTTCATAATCATATTTTGTATTATAACTATTTGTTGGTAAATTTGTAAAAATTTGGCAATATTTCAGTTTAAATTAATATATAAGGAAGATAAATTATTCATGATAAGTGCTTTCTATTATATAAATATGCTTCAAACATCAAAGTTAATTTATTTATGAAATTAAGTCTTTTAGAAGGAATTGATTTAATTATTATTTTTAAAACAAATGCACTATGAATGTATCTTCAGTTCATAGAAGTTATCTGCTTCAACTGGATTAAATAATATATGCTTCCCAGTTCCAACTGTAATCAATTATGGTTTGCTAATTCTACTCTTAATTTTAAGTGAATCCCAATTTTGATATAATGTCTGAGATTCTCAATTAAGCAATTATTTCTCCAAAACCGTATCATTTTTTTTTCATATGGCTGCTTTATAATGATTGTGGTTTAACAAATTGTCAACGTATACACAGCTGAAGATCAAGCCATGCAAAGGAATCCATTGTGCACAGCTTCTACTCTATCCCATTAAGCATCTTTTTATTCTTTCTAGCTTTTATTATTATGCCTTGGAAGATAAGTAATGTATCAATATTTTAAGCTCATTTGTTGGCTTCCTCTTAACCAACGCCAAACAACTCTCTTCTAATACTACGAATATGGCAACTTAAAGAAACAAAACAGAATCAGTGACATAGATATGGCCTTGTTAGGTAACATTTACAGCTTTGAAGGTTCTTCCAACCAGGCAGGAGAACATTAGGCCACCTTCCAGATTTTATATATATATGTATTGTTGCAATTTCGATTTTTGAAGACAGCAAAAACTATGTTTTGAGGCCAGGAAATTAAGAACTTTTTTGTAATTTTTTTTTAAATTGAGTTTGGATAGTTTTACTCATTTGATAAAGAAAATTAGTCAAAATGCGTATAAGATAATCTGGACTTATCAATTACTAAAAAAAGTACTGTGCAAGCTATATTTTGCAACTTGATATAGTTAAAAATTTGTGAGTTCTCTAAATCACGTGTAAATGTCTATCTTAAACTTGAAAATAGAATAGCTGAGTCAAGATGCATGTATGGTGATCTAGACACCATCCAAAAAGAAAAACATAGCTAATTTAGTATATGAAAATGATTTGGAGGCGTCATGGGGTTGTCATTTTTGAAACTTTCTATCAAATAAAAATGAAAAAATATACTTTATTTATATATGGAATGACCTTAATTTTAATTTATTCATTATGATTTAAAAGGTCATAGAAAGATAATATGTTATTTACACTATTTGTGTTATTTTTTCTTTCAAATTTAATAAATTTTGTTATATAACGGTTATGTACTTTTTAATTTGACGATAATTACAATTTGATTGTTACTAATTTTCTCTTTTATCTAAATTTAAAATCGAAGAAATTTTATAAAAGTCAAAAGTAAATTTTTTTTAGAAATTTGAATTTAGACAAAAGAAGAAATTAGGAATAATAAAGTAAAATTATGATCAAATTAGAATTAATTAAAAAATATATAACTAAAATTTAACAAAAATATATTAGTTTTGAATGAAAAATTAATACTAATGAATAAGATATTAAGCGTTGTTAATCATAAATTATTTTTTTGTAATATTTTAAATTATATGTTGTAAATTAAAATTAGGGATGTACAGCAAGTGAATAAAATGCATTTTTGCTATTAAAGAAAGATTCTAACTTAGTATTTTATTTTGAGATGGCATGAACTGGCGTCCATCCATTTCCATTGCTCATGTTGTAGGGAGCCTCCCTAAAACCCTAACCAAAGTAGCGTAGGGGATGAAATATACCAAAGAGAAGAGAGAGAGAGAGAGATGGGCATATTAAAAATATGCCACCTAAACCTAACACAATAATTTGTTTGGCAGGAGGCATTATGACTGAGATGGGTTCCACGAGAGATAGTGTGGTTAGAAATTTCTTGTCTTGCTGTTGCAGAATGGACACATTTTTGTTTGCCATTATGAAAATAATTTGATTTGCAGCTATATAGCCCTCTTGGAAGGTACAGACAGGCTTGTCTGCCGCTGGCTTTTTGTATTGCCCCAGCCAGTAGCTGCCTGCCCACTTAATTCAACATTCAATTTACTGTACATGTGTTGTATGGTTTTAGACATACTGACACCCGTGGCCGAGACTAGCACAGTCCATGGGAGGCTAGGGGTGTACACACTGGTGGAATTAATATGGGTTAGGGATCGATTTTAGATTCAAATGCAATTTTCATATCCTAAAATATGATCAGGTGATTTTGATTTTGTAATTTAAAATAATTAATTTTATTATTTTTAATATTTTAATTGTTTTATTAGATTTTCATTTAATTATTCATAAAAAATGACTTAAAGAAAATAATAATTTTATCAAATATAATACATTTTTATAATATGATTTATATATACATGTTGATTATTGTTAACAAGATATTTTCTTCTTGCACGTAAAAAAAGTAAAAATAAATTTAATGAAGAAATAATATAAATCAAAATATAAAAACATATCATATTAGATAAAATACTTCATATGACTCCATGTCAATTTTCTCATCAATAATTAGATGAGAGTTTGATGGATAACCAAAGTTAAATCAATTAAAATATTAAGAGGATAAAAATTATGTATTTTAAATTAGGA
>JANHAO010024923.1:0-11486 GCA_026873985.1 Saraca asoca
TTGACACTGAACAAAGCAAGATAAAATAAGAAATTAAAATCACAAAGAAAACCTAACAACAATGTGAATTGATGTAAATAAGTATAACAAATAAAGAGAAAGGATGTGAATCTATGGTTGCAAGTACAAAAATTTAACTCTTCTGATCCCATTTTTTTTTACTATTCTAATTCCCTTTTTTTTTTAACTACTCTGATTTTTCTCTTTCCTTCTTCTTTTTTTTCATTTGTTTTCATTTTTTTGGTGATCATGCACGCAAACCTGATAAACAAAGATGGTAAACGGACTAAAAAGATGGAAACAAAACAGAATTGATAAGATATAAGACTTGAAAGAAATAAACAAAATTTTTGATAAATTAACCTGATTTAGAACCTAAGCTCTGAATACCAACTGATGTGACCCCTAATGGTAGAAATCATGTAACCTATAAATAAATTGTTATATTACCCAAGAAAGTTGATCAGATTGAACCCCCCCTAAAACTAACTCGTAGTTTGTAACTGAAAGTATTAAGAATAATGGGGTCACATTCACAGAAAAGGAAGAAATGGGAGTGATAAACCAGAATGCCATAAGATTTGCAATCTTGAAGAATTTAATCAGTTTTTGAAAGAACCAAAGGAGAAAAAAAACCTCTTTTTTTATTAATCAAATTCCAATCTGAGTCTTTACCAGCAAAATAGCCTTTAAATAGGCAAACAAAAACAACCTGAATCTAATCCCATAAAATTAACAACAACCTAAAACAACCTGAACTAATCCTACAAATTTAGCAACCACCTCTCTAATTAATAGGAAAATCAGGTCTATCCATAACTGACTCTCCAATTAATAGGAGAATTCCTATTTTAGTGGAGTTGTGCAACTAACAATCCTAATTTATACTTAATAACATAAAACCAGTCCTAAATATCTCAAATAAGGCCTAAAAACATGTTTGACACAAATTACTTATAATTAAAAATCAAACAACTCAGACTTAAGCTCAAATACACATTTCAGCTTGCAAACAAAAGATAGCTCCAATTTGGGCCCAATCAATTAGAACACTTCAAATCAATTTGAATAAGCAAGACAAAGTGTTTGGATTCTTCTAAGGCATGAATTCCATCCCTTGCTTTAGATTTAGCTCTTATGCTACCAATTAAACCTCCAAAAGCATCATGCATTTTCTTGGCTTTTGCACTTGCAATTGGTTCATTATTGAATATGCAAAGGATCATTTGAAGCTCTGTTGGCAGCCACATCTTGGATCCCATTATTAGGTAATCAATTCATAAATATTTTTACATAGAAGGTTAATCGATTCATGCATCGATTCGATCATGAATTTCTTCATGATTTTCACAAGTTGAATCGATTCACAAATCAATTAGTCAGTTATTAGTTAGTTATAATCACTACAAATTGATTCACAAATCAATTCAAGACTTAAAAATCAATTATTTTTTAAATGTCAATTATAGTAACTATAGATACCCTCTTAATCTCATTTCAACATAAGTTTTTCATATCATTCTTTATCATTTTAAATGTAAAAAAATAGAGAGAGTTCTTGTATTTCATTTGATTTAATTCAATCTCTCAAAATAACATTCAGTTAACTGATTAGATCAAATGCTTTGAGGATTGCACAGTTAGTTTCTTGAGATATTCATCTCAAATATGGTATTATTTTCTTTTACCAAGATCTTATTTGTTTTTTGGGTTTCTAAGGTTAATTAGGAATTGGAGATACAAAGAAGAGGTTAATCTTCCCTTGCATCTTCTATTAATTGTAAGGTTAATTACAATTAAGTTGAAGGTGTATTATTAGTGCATCTATAGGTATTATAAGAGCTCAATGTAAATCTTGTTGTAAACTGATTATTTAGGAACTCAATTAAAATCCTATTATTGTAATAAAAGAACTCATCCAGTTGAGGATTGATATGATAAATGTAGACTTCATCTGCAATTTTAGGTGAACTTAAACCACTTTAAAACTCTAGTATTTCTTATTTATTTTTTCTACATCTTTCATTTCTGTACTTCTAACATTCTACTACATTACTGTTATTATGATATTCTGCTACACATCTAACATTTTGATATTTTAAATTTTGATTATTGACATTTTATTAATTGATAAATTGAGTTGTTCAATTTGATTAATTGATAATTGAATTCATAACAATATCAATCACTTCAATATTATCCTTACCTTCTAATAGAAATTTTATTGAAAAACCTTATGCAATAAGAATCCAATATCAAAATCTTAAAGAGTATACAATTTACAAATGTAAAATGGGCAAGATCCGTATTTTAGGACTCTCAATTGGTATCAAAACTTTGGCTCTTGATACTCTTTATTTTTCCTAAATAGAAAGGATTCTAGCTTCACATTGTTGCCTAAATGTCCTCCATGAGTAAGCCATCTAGCTTAAATGGACATCACTACATATATTGGAAACAAGAGATTAGAGACTTTATTGAAGCAATTGACATTGATATGTGGGAACTTGTGGAGGAAAGTTATAAGTCACCACAAACACTTATAAATGGTGTTGTTAAACCTAAGCCTAAGTCCTTATGGACAGAAAAGGAAAGAATAAAGCACCTTCTTGCCTTTAAAGTTAAGTGGATTATTTTTAACTCACTTTCCTTAAATGAATATGAAAGAATTTCAAATTGCACTCTTGCTAAACAAATTTGGGACACCCTAGAAGTAGTACATGTAGGCACAACTCAGGTTAAAGCATCTAAAATACATGTGTTAGTGTCTAAACATGAAATGTTTAAGATGGAAAAAGGTGAATCAATAAGATATTTAATTTAAAGATTCATTGCCATAACTAACCAACTCTTGTTACTTGGAAGAAGTTTTGACAATGCAGACTTGGTCCATAAAATCTTAAGATCTCTCACTAAAGAATGGCAACCAAAAGTAACAGTCATAAAGGAATTACTGAAGATGGGGATGCCAACAATTTAAGAGCTCTATGTAAACTTAGAAGAGCATGAATTAGAGATAAAGAGATATAGGAAAAATGATAATGAGAAAAAGAAAAAAAATATAGCACTCAAGGTTGTAAAATCTTTTAAAACAAAAGATAAAGAGTCTAACATTGATGAAGAAGCTAATGAGAAAGACCAAATGGCATACCTAAGCAAAAAGTTGTAGAAACTACTAAGAGAAAAAAGGAACAAGGAAAATAGGAAATCAGTTCCAAAAGGAATTAAAGCAAAAATGAGCAAGAGAGTTCCTTATACACCTTTACTTGCTTTGATTGCAAAAAATCAAGACACTTCAAACCAGATTATCCAATTTTCCTGAAGAAACAACTTGAGAATGAGAAAAAGAAAAGAAAACTAACTTTCAAGAAAGGCAATCTCGCATTTTTGGATGATATACAAGCTAAATCTGGAGATAAAAAAGAAGAAATTGAAGAAGAGGCACGTCTTTGTCTCATGGCCAAAATTAATGATGAACATAAGGTATTTAGAAGCCAATCCTTTTTCTATTCTAAAGATGAGCTTAATTCCATTAATAACTATTGTAGTGACTATGAATCTAACTCTGCTGATGATGACCAAACTAATGATTTGTATGAAGAGTTATATGATGTTTTGAAAAAGGCTAAGAAAGATTTGAAACATGCAAGAGTAGGAAAAGAAGCTTTACTTGAAAAAATTTAGTAGATTGAAAAAGAGAAAAATGAGCTATATGATTTGGCTAAAAAAGTTTTAAGTGAAAATAAAGCTTGTATTTAATGTGAAATTTACAAATCCAAGATAAACACATTGACCAAGGCTTTACATGGTCTCACAAATAGCAAAATGAAACCAAATAATATGTTGAAAAATCAAATTGGTTCTCAAAACAAATTTGGTTCAGGATTTAGGTAGCAAACTAAGAAAAGATCAAGGAAAAATTCTAGAGCTGTCAAGTCTAAAAGAAAATTTAGTCATATTACATGCTTTAATTGCAATCAAGAGAGACATCATATTAAGCATTGTCCTTATAGAAATGGTACATATGAACTGAAACCCAATGAGAAACTGGTTTGGATACCAAAAACACTTACCTTTATCTAAAATTTTGTTACGTTTGCTAACACTTTTGGACCCAAGACTCTCTATGTACCACAAATACAAGTGTAATTCTTGATTTGCAGATATGTGGAAGACACAAGAATAATCTATGGTTCCTGGATAGTGGATGTTCATGACATATGATAGCAAATAAGGACAAGTTTATTTCTCTCACACATATAACAGGAGGTAAAGTTACTTTTGGTGATGATGGTAAAGGTAAAGTTAAAGGAATTGGTAAGGTTGGCAAACTGCCTAATTGTTTCATAGATGATGTTTTTAATTTAAAAAATGCTTTAGAAGAGAAAAAGTTGATACAATACTTTTCATAAAAGATAAGGGAAAAGATATTTTACTTGTTCAAGTGTATGTTGATGATATAATCTTTAGTTCTACTAATAATTCCTTGCATGGAAAATTTTCAAAGTTAATGTAAAATGAATTCGAGATGTCTATGATGGGACACTTAACATTTTTCCTTGGATTGTAAATTAAACAAAGTACAAATAGAACATTCCTAAGTCAGACACAGTACATGGTGAAATTGCTAAATAGATTCAAGTTTGATAGCTGTAAGCTTATTGGAACTCCTATGAGTCCAGCTCTTAAGCTAAATTCTGATGTAAAAGGTAAACTTATTGACCCTACTTTATTTAGAGGTATAATAGGAAACCTGCTCTATTTGACTGCAAACAGACATGATATCATGCTTAGCATTTGTCTTTGTGCTAGATATCAAGCATAGCCAAAAGAATCACATTTTTTAGCTATGAAAAGGATTTTTTGATATCTCTTAGGGACGAAACATCCAAGCTTATTGTATCCAAAATCAAATTCTTATAGTCTTATATCTTATTCAGATGTAGACTGTGTAGGCAGTAGGATTGATAGAAAGAGTACTAGTGGAACATGCCAATTCATCGGTCACTCTCTAGTCTCTTGATCCTGTAAAAAGCAAAATAGTGTTGCACTATCAACTGTTAAAGCCAAATACATAGTAGCTGGGAGTTGTTGTGCTCAAATCCTTTGGATGAAGCAACAATTATCAGATTTTGGCTTGAATTTTGACAAAATTCCTATATTGTGCGACAACACCAGTGCTATCAATCTAACTAAGAATCCTATCATGTATTTAAACACAAAACATATTCAAATAAGACATCACTTTATTAGGGATCATGTTCAAAGAGGTGACATCTTTATTGAGTTTATACAAACTGAATTTAAATCAGTTGATATTTTCATAAAATCTTTGGATGAAAAATGATTTGTGTTCATTCAAAGAGAAATAAGGATGTTAGACCCCTTGGAAAATGATCTTAAATGACCAACTTGCTATATTTTTGTTGTTAAGTTTTCTATTTGCTTATGCTTATTTGATTTATATCTTGTAATTTCTAACTTAGGCATCAGAGTTTTCTAAGTTTGTTTTGTAGGTACATAATATGAAATTTGAGGCAAAAATAGTATTAAGTTGTTTGATGTTGATCATTGAATCTTATGTTAAGAATTTTGGAGCAAAACTACATGAAAATTAATTTCAAAACTATCTGAATCAAATCCTAAATCGATTCGAATATTTTTCAAATTTTCTGGGAGTTTTTGAATCGATTCTAAAATCGACTCACAACTCCAAATTTTGTACTATGAATTGATTCACAAACCAATTTATGCCACTTTTCAATCCTTCGGGAAGAAATCAAACCATTTCAAAATCCTATCACACTGAATAAATACATTCATCAATCAATTAGATCCAGATCAAATTGATTCATCAAGTTTTTCAAACTTTCCATCATTGTTCCAAAATTTTTGAAACTTTTATTAATACTTCTCGAATTGATTCAAGACTTGAAACATGGAAAAATATAATGATTCATGCATTAAGTCTAAAATTAAGTAAAATCATTATTTCAGGGAGAAATTACTAAGAGTATTGAGATTATTGAGTTACAAACTATCTTTTAATCCCTTTATCCCCACTGTATGATGAGGCACTATTCCTTTTTTATGCATCAAAAGGGGGGAAAAGGATGGGATTTTAGATAATGAGAAGTAAAGACTTTAGATAAAAAGGGAGAGAATGATAAAATTTAGATAAGAGGGAGAGTAAATCCTCATTAAAATTTTAATTGTATGCATATTTTGATGATTATCTAAAATTATTTATCACCATCAAAAAGGGGGAGATTGTTAGCTTAGCTATCATATTTTCTTCAATTTTGATATTGAAAAATAATTTTATTTGATATCACGATCTGACCATATACTTTGAGTGTTTATTTATTTTGCATACTTAAAGTTGATCAAGTAACATTAAAGATATCAAGAGATCCAACCTAGTCTTAGAGTTTATTAATATTTATAGGATATTTTGTAAGTGTAATTTTATCAGTCTTTGATGCAAGTAATTTTTCTAAAATAGCTAATCTGAGCAGAAATAAACCAAATGAAAATCAAATGTTTTCTAACTATATTTTTAATACATTCACACAAGTTAAATTTTTATAAAAAAATTATTTTTCACTTTGTATATCGGTTCACAAATCGATTCATGTAAGGAATTTTGTGGAATGTACTTGAATTAATTCCCAAATCGATTCATGAAGAAAAGTTTTTGAAAATGTTTCTACTAAAACATTTGAAAACATTTTGAATTGAGTAAGTAACTGATTCACAAAACTTTTTAGATAGACGGTTAATCAATTTATGCATCATTTGGTCATAAATTTCTTCATGATTTTCATAAGTTGAATTAATTCACAAATCAATTAGTTAGTTATAACCACTACGAATTAATTTATGATTTGATTCAAGACTTAAAAATCAATTATTTTTTAAATGTTGTTTACAACAACTATAAATACCCTCTCAATCTCATCTTAACATAAGTTTTTCATATCATTCTTTATCATTTTGAGCGTGAAAGATAGAAAGAGTGCTTGTGCTTCATTTGATCTAACTTAGCCTCTCAAAACAACATTTGACTAATTGATTGGATGAAATTCTCTGAGGATTACATAGTTAGTTTCTTGATATTCATCTTAAGTATGGTATTGTTTTCTTTTATCAAAATTTTATTTGTTTCTTAGGTTTCTGAGGTTGATCAAGAACTAGAGATATAAGGAAGAGGTTGATCTTCCCTTACATCTTCTGTTAGTTGTAAGGTTAATTACAATTAAGTTGAAGGTGTATTGTTAGTGTATCTATAGGTATTATAAGAGCTTAGTGTAAATCTCCTTATAAACTGGCTATTTAGGAGCTCAATTAAAATCCTGTTATTGTAGTAAAAGAGATCATCTAGTTACGAATTGATCTAGTAGATGTAGACTTCATTTACGATTTCAGGTAAAGTTAAACCACTTTAAAATTCTGGTGTTTCTTGTTTAACTTTTTTGCATTCTAACATTCTGCTACATTATTGTTATTTTGATATTCTACTACACATCTAACATTTTGATATTCTAAATTCTTATTACTAAAATTTTGTTAATTGATAAATTAAATTATTCAATTTGATTAATGGATAATTAAATTCATAACAATATTAGTCACTTCAATATTATCCTTATCTTCCAATAGAAATTTTATTGAAAAACCTTGTGCAACAAGAATCCAATCTCAAAAGCTTAAAGATTATATAATTTACAAACATAAAAAATGCAAAATTCGTATTTTAGGACCCTCATAAAGTGCTGGTCTTCTAAGCCTCGAGATCATTGTTGCTACTTTGCTAAGTGACTATATAGCTTTATCTTACTAAATAGGTATTATTACCACTTATCATGTGACTATGATGTGTTACCTCCTCTAGCATCTTGTCTTGAATCTTATGGACAAGCACTATAGCTTGCTCATTATATCAACACGGTAGTGCACAATATATCCTTTCTAGATCATCTCTTTCCCCTTCGGGTTTACTTCTCTAAGTAAAATTTATCCTATCTAACATGATGTTGGACTTTTCTAATAAGATTTGTTCACTCAATACATCAAAAGAGATGTGTCATCCTGTAAGATGTGTCAACTGTCTATTGTGGCCATGCTTACTAAGGTTTCTTTTAGGGCTTTTTCACACTAGATAAGTCATCAATTCACTCACTTTCTCTTATGGTTTTGCATTCCCTTGAATGTCTACTACGGATAAGCACATAATTAATGTCTCATGTTCTACAAGTCCACCAACTTTTACACATGTTTGCACTCAATGCATTGTTAACATTTCCTCGAATGCAGTATTTCGTACACTAACCCTTGAGTTGATCCATCCTCTTGCAACCCTCTCAATCAAGTTCTTAACAGAATCTTTTCATTATATCAATGAGTGTTCACTTTACTCACAAACTCCATATCTTTTGACAAGCCAAATTTACCCAATCATTGCTCACCTAATCTACCCTCTCTAGCATAATCGAGTTTGATATCAACTATCACAAGCCGATAGATCTTTAGCTAAAATTGTGCAATGCATGTCACTAACTATTGGGCAACATGTCAACCTTCTAATAAATTTGAGCCCTATTTGAATAGATAAATGAGGCATTGAGGATTTTGTCACTCATACAATCAAAATCTCGTGCACAACATGTCTGCAAACAAATATGAGTGTATAGTTGAAGCATTTGTGCATATTGAGACTTAAAGAATATGCCACACAAGAAATCTCTAGGATATATCGAGAAGGGAATCTTTTAAAAAATAAGGAGAGAGGCAACTTTATTTTATTAATGTATGCCTTATGACATAGTTTAGAGTGTGTAGGGAATGTCTTTAACCTCCAACCTCTAATCCCTACCTCATGCCACAATGCCCACCCAAGTTATCAAACGTGCCCTTTTTAAAGAGCATTTTAATACAAAATCCTAATGGCACAAGTAAACATGCTCTTTTCAAGTTGACATTGGAGTTTTTCTCCTAACTCGAAAGAGTTTTAATGTGCTACCTTATATGGACATGTAGATAAAAATTCCAAAATCATAACTATGTACTTTTTTACTTATACTAGACAAATATTGATGCTAAGGTAACACAAATACCCCCCAAAAATGGAAAAAAATTTGAAAAAAATAATTCACAAGTGATTTTGCTCCCAAATTCAGATCACAGAGTCTTTTCTTCATGCTTGATTTTCTCACCAAGTTTCATTCAAAATCGTGCATGTTTACCTGTCAAACTAATTCACAAGGCTACCTTGTGATACATAGGCAAGACACAAATAAGTACAAAATATTCTATAAATTTTAACAAAGTATGCCAAATTCTTAACATCACGAAAGCAAGATAATCAATGCAAAAAGAATTGTTGAAAAGTAAAGAGAGTAAGAAAAAATAATCAAACACAAGATTTTTATAATGGTTCCCCTTGAAGATCTATTCCAAAGTATACATCCACTCTTCAAGGTTGAAACAAGGTTGATTCCACTATTCCTTCAAGTTTAAACAGGGTACTTGGAGAATTCAATAATCCCTCCAAGCTTGAAATAGGCCCAAGGAGAAGTCTCTATAGCAATTACTCAACCACAATTGAAAAATCTTTTGAGAAACTCATTCAAAAAAGAAAAATAAATAGTTGAACTACTCTTTCTAATTTGGGGCTAGCTAGCCCTAGAATACCTAGAAATTTTTTTGACATAAAATGAATGAAAATATAGAAACTTAGAAGTTTGGAATACAAATTGAAGCATTAGAAGAATAGAATCATTTAATTCTAACTTAAATTCAAGAAATCAAGTAAATCGATGAAGCATAGATAATATGGATAATATTTGCCTTAAAGGTATTACCTTTGAGTTTTGCAATAAAAAAGTGTGTGAAATGAGTATTTATAGCAGGAATAAAGATGTTTCAGATCTATTTAAAAAATTGACACTGAAAAACCTTAATTGTCAAAGGTGATTAGTTTTATGTGGCAAGAGGGATCATCACACATTGACAACATGCTTCTCCTACACATTGGGCAGTCCATTTCTAAGGACTAAATGCTTAACCGTGCCCATATGCTAGTTGAAACCAATCTTACCTCTCCATGGGTTATGATAATCTTGAAAAACACTACTCAACCTACATTCTCCATCATTAGGTAGTATCTTTTATATCTTTTAAATGGATTGGTCCTACTTGTAGGGAAACTATATGCTTATGTTTTGTTAGATCTAACCCTTTAAGGTAAAGATAAGGAGAGGGGTTGGAAGTCAAGGTTATGTTATGCCTGACCAAAGTAAGAATGATACATAATAAATAACCATTATTTAAAAAATTTATTAAGCGAATAGAATCACGATCATAATCCTAAATTCAAAATTTGAACTGTGACTAGACTCGCAATCATAATCGTGAAGAGCCAATTCAAAATTCTACAAATATTTGAATCGTAAAAATATAATGTAAAAGTCAATTCAAATTGCCTTGAATTGCAACATTTTTTGCATCTCTAAGAAACTTGCGATCAAAATTGTAAAAACATAGTTGAAATACCAATTCAAATTGCTAGATTTTGAAAGTTTTCTGACACTTGCCTAACAATTGTGATTATAATTACAAGCATATTTCAAAATTCATAATTTGAATTACAAGGCCAGAGTTTGAAAAATAAATTTATAATTTCATTTAAAACCATTTCAAACCTTATATTTCAATCCAAAAATATAATTTCAAGTTTAAAGAATTTGATAAATCATTTAAGAATATACTGAAATGTTTTTAGTGAAACTTTTCAAAAAGTTTTTAACCAAACTCATGAGACAAACCTTTTAAAAATGATTCTAAAATTTGAACTAAATTCTAATAAACCTATATGTTTATATTTTGACTAAACAATGCCTAAACTAAGTCTTTGTTAAGAAATTCAAGGCCATCCTAAATTGATGCCCTAAAAATAAATCAAATAAGATCTATCAAAATTGTTTGTTGTTATTAAAATACAAAATAACTTATTTAAAAAGTAGGGACTAAGGTGAATAGCATGTTTGTAAACAATATTGGATAAATAAGATAAAATTTTAGTTTTAAAGAAAATATATCATTACATAAATGAGATAATATTCTTTTCACACATCTCAATGGGCAAAGAATCAAAAAACAAATAACTCTAGAGTAGCTCTCTATGGAACTGATAGTGTATATCATGAAATTCTATACGAAATAATTGAGATAGAATATCCGAGGTTTCCTATTAAGCAACGGACAATCTTCAATTATAAATGGTTTGATCCCTCGGCCATAGGTACTAAAACTTGCCCTAAGTTTGGCATTACAGAAGTTAAATCCAATAGAAAATATAAGAGTAAGGATACATTTATTTTTGCTTAACAAGCTAAGCAAGTTTATTTTTCACCTTACCCTAATCCAAGTCTTAATAAGAGAGATTGGCTCGTGGTGATTAAAACCAAAGCAAGACGGACAATTGA
>JANHAO010024924.1:0-11478 GCA_026873985.1 Saraca asoca
AAATAGCTTTAACTTTTAATTAAAGTCCTTTTAAAAAAAGTATTATATAAAAAGTCCTTTTTTTTTAAGCTCATCCAAACGGGCCTTTATTTGGATAGTTTATTTGCAAAGTTTTCTACAAAATGCAGAGAAAAATGGAGAAAACTCTAAGAGCAACTGTTCATAGCCACTACAGAGAAGTCCGTTATGAAGGAAATATATTAGTTACATTTATATGTGAAAAATCAAAATTTGGTGATATGACACAAGGTCTTGCCATGAAAAATAACAGAGCTTCTAGCCTTATTCACTTTCCTAAAAAGTAGAGAAAACATAATATTTAATGTCCATATTTGGTGAAAGTCAAGCATAACCTCTTCTTACTTGGCATGAATCGGTGGTGAAAGCTTTATAGTTAGGGAAGTAAGAAAACTAAGAGCTATGTTCGAATTAGAATGAGAAATGAAATCAAATTGGAGAGATAATTGGGAATTAAGGATGATTGGGTGAGAATGATGTGACTCACCTTTGGTGTTGCGGTTCATAGGGTAGCATTAGCTACAATATAGCAAGGAAGGAGGAATTGTGAAATAAAAACACGCATTCAATGGGATTGTGCAATAAAGGCAACAAAAGACTTATACATAATAAGATAACAATTTACTCTTTTGTTAAGAGTCTATTTTTTTTAAACACAAAATATATTAAGGGTCTATTTAGTGCATCATATAAAAGAGATATGATAGTAAAAATAAATACTATCATGTTTTACAAGTATTTGTATCATACACAAGATAGTATAATATAATCCAATTCACTCATTTCATATGGTAAATATAGAATAAATTAATCATCTCCCCTTAGACTTGTTACAACTAGATAGAGTTAGAGTAAAATTTATCTTTTCCACTTTTCTCCTAACCTATGTTTATATCACTCAATCTTTAATAACCATGACGTTAGCTTTATCAATTGAAATGTACCTCCATCATACTTCATCTAATTAAAATTTTCTATTCACACTTTATCTTTAATCTATATTTATTATTTCTGCTTTTTTAGATGATACAATCAAATTAATTGCTTTTGGTTAGATTTCTTGTCTTCCTCTTTTTTTTGTTCTTATTGCAGTCGAAAAAATATTAAAAAAAATATATATGCAAAACATTGATTTAATTTATAATTTAATAATTCCATTAAAAAATGTTGAAACTTTTATAATCACCATATAATACAAAATAATTGTCATATAAATTATTTATAAGAATGAAGATAATTTTTTCCAAACAAAAATTTTAATAATATTATGTTATATACAAGTCTAATATTAAATAAATGATAGTATAAATTTATACTATCAAATTATTTATACAATTGTACATCATACATTCAATAGTATTATATTTTATCCTTTCATTATTCTATCATGTTTGCTTATCCTATCCTATACTATACTATCATATCCTTCAAACGCAACCTAAGTGAATAGAAAATGATATTTACATATATATATATATATATTTAACACAATATCTTACAAAATTATTATTATCATTGAATATAGAATCAAGAATAATTTGAGAGAAATATTATTTTTGTAAACATAGTCTATAGAATCTAATATGTAAATACAATATTACGTTAAGTAAATGTGTGATTTTTTAAAAAAAATTTCATATCTGAATTAATTTGTTTGAATGCAAAAGAATTATAAAAAATAAAAATACATTCAAAATGCATAAATATCTAAAATAAAATTTTAATTTGGCAATTTCAACTTTAAAGAGAAATGAATTTATGCAAAGGAAATATAATGAATGATTATAATAAATAAATGTATTTACTACAAAAAAAATATTGTACCAAAAATATTTATTGCTTATAAAATTATGCTACATGATATTGGAGGGAAAATGAACAATTATATATGATGATGACATGTGATAGTAAAGTCACTTCTCTTTTAATTATAATTATATATATTATAATAATATTTATGTGATATATAGTTTTGTTTTAAAAATAAATTCACTTGTAACACATGCTTGTAATTGCTATAAGATGATTTGAAAGTATATTAATTATTGTAAATGCAAAAATCAAAGAATAATAATAATATTTATTTATTTACTATCTGAAGTACTTAAAATTTTGTTTTATTATAAGAGAGTACAATTTAGTAAAAAAAAAAAAGAGAGAAAATATTTTGACAATAAACAATAAAATCTCAATAAAAAAAATTTAAATTGAAAAAGTTATATTAGACATAAAGATAATGTTAGGAATTTGGTTTTTAAATATTAATAAAGATTTAATTTTTATTATTTATACCACTCAATTTCAAAAACTCATAGTTAAGAAGAATAAGGATAAATAAATAGTAAAATCTTAATAAAAAATTGGAATTTAAATTGGAAACTTATAGATAAGTAAATAGTAAAATCTCAATAAAAATATTAAAATTAAAATTAAAATGGGAAACTTATGATAAACAGAGTGATAGAAACTTAATTTTAGGAGCTTAATTAAGATTTGATTTTTTTTTTACTCTTAATTTTTCCTATCAACTCTCAAAAAGTAAAATAAATAAATAAATAGTAAAATTTGAAAAAAAATTAAAACTTAAATTATAAAACTTAAGATAAAGATAATAATAGTAACTTAATTCAGGGAGATTAATTAGGATTTGATATATTAATTTTCAATCTCATAATTTTCAAAAATTTAAATAAGATAAAAAAAATATAAATAAATAAGCAGTAAAATCTAAATTCATTATTATGCAAAGATACTTCACTGAAAATAAGGATAACGTGATATCATCAAGATAATGCTAACACGGCGTTAAAAAGCCTTTCATATGATCTCTTTTATTAAATAGTATAAATAGATAGATTACACATGTAATGTTAACACAATTTCGTACAAAATTATTATTATCATTGAATTTAGAGTCAATAATAATTTGAGAGAAAAATTATTTTTGTAAATAAAGTGTGTAGAATGAAATATGTAGGTGTGTTTCAAACTTTCATATGTAACTTAATTTATTTGAATGCAAAAGAATTATAAAAAATGAAAATACAGTCAAAATGCATAAATATCTTAAATAAATGTTTTGGTAGTTTCAATTTTAAAAAGAAATGTAATGAATGATTATAAGAAATGAATTTGTTTATTGCACAAAAAATTTGTACAAAAATTATATGGTACATAATATTGGAGGGGAAATAAACAATTGTGGTGATGACATGTGACACTGGAGTGACTTCTCTTTTAATAATATAACAATATATATAGATATATAGATGTCTTCATATGCTCCAAATTATTTTCAAGAGCTTAACTATTAAATTTTTGTTTTCTAGTGTTTTAATTTTGCTTTGCTAGGATCTTAACTACATAATTTTTCAGAATAACTTTCACAATATTATGTACATGATATATTATATATATGGGCTTAAATAGGTCATTAACCTATTTGAGACCTTTTAAGCATTGGCTTATTAGCCTATTTAAAGGTTTATATTGAGAATGTAAACTTTCAAATAAACTGATGGATCAGACCAAACTTTCTAAAAAGTTCATATTATTGTTTTGTAATACGAGTCATGCCTGTTTGAGACAAAGTATGGCCTAACCTGACTCATTTTCGCCCCTACTCGAGAAATTCTATTTTCTTGTGTTCTACTTCCGTTAACATTTCTTATAGATTTCTTACTTTCTAGCTTTGCTACTATTGAGTGTATGTAAATAGTTTATGATAGATCCTAAAAGGGAAAAAGGAAAAATAGAATAGGGCACTTTTTATCAAATGCAATTGGTGTTTGCCTTCATTTTATCAGTTGGTTGGCACTAAAAGGAAAGCTGATGAATTGTGTTTTTGGAGACCTTAGTCAGCAATTAGTGCTGAGTTGAAAAAGGGTGAGACTTGATGTGGTATGAAGTGTGAAAGGATAATTATTCTTTGAAAGTAATCATCCTCAAGCATTCCAACGTAAAATGGTGGTGAATTTGGCTGTTGAATCTGTTTGTTTTGTATGCGGCATATATGATGAATCAGCATTTGCTAAACCAATATGTTTTGCTTCGGAGCTATAATGTATTGAATTTAAGTTATTTTGTTAAGAGTTTAAGTTGATAGAATAGAGTTTAAAAATGATTTTATTACAACTCTAACACTCTCTCACACGATGGTTCTTTGGACTTTAAGCGTAGGTATATTAAAAAACCAATTTTACCTTGTATTGAAATTTAGTTAGAAGAATGAAAGCAATAGAAATTAAAGTCTAAACCTTTTAATTTAAGAAATTCTGACATCATATCAAATATTAGTTGTTTTCAAAAGTATAAGTTGTTTGAAGAAGATCCAAGATTTATTTTGTTATAATCCTATAACAGGTTGGACATCTATAGAACTAGAAGTAACCAGATTATAATTAACTTCATGATATAATTATGTTTCTGAAACAAAATGTTGCTCATTGGGATGATATGGGTTCTCTTGGGTCAATATATGTGGGTTGATTTGGAAACAACGATATAAGTTAGCCTTTGAATGCAATGCCCAAAGATGGCAACTTCGCTCTGATGGGTCTTTGGAAGGTAAAGTGTATGCAGCTTTTAACTCAAAATCTAAGCCAAGTGAAGTAACGGTTATTATAAGGCATGAAAATGTTCGGTTTGGTAATGAGAATTATGGTTGATTCACCCATGAGTTGGATGAGGCTTTACTCAGCAAGTTCAACTTGAAATTAATAATAAGGATTTCATTGCAGCATTGCTTCTATCTTACATGATATATCAGTTGTCTATTCTCAGGTTTCCTTTGAATGAACCCCAAGAAGATGCAATGAAGAAGCTCATTGGGTGGCAACTCGTAATAAAGGGAATCTCCCTCATCTATGCAATTAATCATAAAACTTTATATACTATGCATAGATATTGATTTATTTCACTCATAATAAATGTAATTTCTCAAGGACTCGTACAGAGGAGGGGATTCACATATACGCAAAATGAAAAAAAATAAATAAATAATGATAACACAAGTTCAAACCTAAAATATTGGCAGAAAAGAGAAGAAGAATTAAAATGTAGGTTTAAATATAATTTTGGTCTCTTTAATATACAAATTGTTCATAATTGATCTTATTTAAATATCACATTCTATTTTGATCTATCTAACATATAAATTGGATTACATCTGATACACATTAATAATATTAGTCAAATTAAAAATTGAAAATCCTAATTATTTTATAGAGTTCAACAAAACCCAAAGTTAGTAATTACTGAGAGAAAAATTAGTTAATCATATAATATCAATGGTCAAATTTGAGTGTTTTCTTGCCTTAGATGAATCATGATATTTGCATATTTTTTAACTTAACAAGGACAGTTTCACTAATTTTCTTCCCTATGATTTGCTAACTTGAAATCTTGAAGATTTATGTACTAATTAAGATTTTTTAACTTAAATTTGACAAAAGTTATTAATTTAGATATAATTTAATTTAATTTATATATTAAGAGAATCAAAATAAAATATTTTATTTAAGAATGACAAAATGCAATCAATTTATATATCAAGTGGATCAAACTTATAATTAATATATGGTACCACAGTCCTTGGCTAGTGTTAAAATTTTAACAATTAAATATATTAGTTTCTATCTAGGCTTTCTTGGCCAATAATTGTTGTCTATGCCTTTATGATATGTTTCAAAGTTACTAGGGGAAAGAAAAGAAAAATATACCTATATGATATGTTTGGGAGCTAAAAGGAGAATGAAACAAAAGACAACAAAGAGATAGAAGGCAAGACAAGGTCCCTTCCCTTTTTAGATGATTACAAAACTCTCCAAAAACCCCTCATATTAAAAGAGTACAAAAATACTAATGTTAGAAAATGCTGAAGAGCTTTAGAGTATTAACCATAGTCCCTTATATCCTATCACTCTTTCATTATAATTCCCAAACGAGTTAAACACCTTTTTTCTTTTTGTTCTCCTCCATTCTAAGATGCCTTACGGCTTAGAGAACTAAATTCGATTCCCACTGAGACTTAGTAGGTGATTTTACCATGAAAACATCGATCATCAATCACACCTTTACAGGTTTGGAGAGCTGTATTCAATTCCAACTAAAACAAATACGCAAAAAATGCAGATGCAAGATTAGATATATATATATATATATATATATTAATTGATTGGTAGAAAAAATAATTGATTCTACTAAATGATTCAAATGCACATAATTACATGAGACGTGGCAAAACAAAATAAAAAGTTGCAAAGAGCAGAGAAACGGGAGAACAGGAAAAATAAAAGAAAATGGACTCTATATTCTAACACTGCACATGATCCTAACACCGCTTTGATTGCCCCCTTTTTGTTAGAACTTTTACAATTCGATTTATTTGTACCATTTTTCATCAAACAATATAAAAATCCATGTAGTTTTCATTAAACAATGTTAATGAAATTTTTTAGCTCATTTTAATGCTACATTTTCCAGGTTGAGAAGATAGAGAAAGGTAAACTAATTATATTTATTCTCTACATCAAAGTTCTTCCTACCTAACTATGGACAAAGTAAAGAAATCACATAAATGATGAGCTGGAGACTAGATATAACCCTACCACTACAAATTAAAACCATAAAACAAAAGCACTGAAAATTATAGACTACCTAATTTTGTTCTTCCAGATCTTCTCTCAACAAATTCAACAAATTCCTACCTATATTCTTGTTGAGATGAGAAAGTTTCTGGTAAAATGTGAAAGGTTAGCATTCAATTCCTTGGCTATCTAATGCTAGCTACATGTTGAGTTACAGATCTTGATGGTTCAGCCTCAAACCAATTCACAAGTTGGAGGCAATAAAATGCCCTAAGTGGTTATAGCTTGCTTGCTTGGCCTAGTGAAGTACTTGGACCCACTCGTAGCGACCCGGGAGAGGAACATCATTAACAATGTCGAAGTTGTACCTGCAAGATCCACACCAAGCACATGAAACACACATTGAATGTGCAGATTGATAATCTATTAAATGCAATGTGCAGAGTGCACACATCTTACACAACTACAATCTATTAAAAGAGTGATCCAAAGTTGGAAAAACCTTTTAGTCCTACCATAGTACTACAATCTCAAATCTACCTTTTACGTTGACAAATCGGCCTTTCTTACATTATAATTGAATTGGATGCTTAAATTTAAAAGGTAATTTCTGATTTTTCAAAATACAAACAAAAGTAATATTGCAAATATTAGCGTTACTTAAGGACTATATATTTTTCCTCCAAAGTGGATCCTGCAATTTCCTTAGAAAAATGAGCATGAAAGTATAAGAAATAGATACCAACTCACTTTGCAAATCAAGCACAGTTTTGTGCAAAGGGACCCACAGGACCCACAACTAACTTACATTGTTAACTTTTTCAAAAGGAAAAAATTAATGCTATCTTGGTCCCTGTGAAATCTAAAGTGATATTTAGTCATAAAATATATATGCAGGTGGTGTTAAAAAGGGTTTGTAATTGTTAATGTGCTGATGATAGCATTACTTGTATAAATCGCAGATGAAAAAAGGGTGAGGGGGATAAAGATAACATACTTTTCCATAAATATTCTTTGTTGATGCTTCTCTGCATAAGCAAAGAACTCCTCCATCTCATAAGCCGTTGGAATACTTCTTTGCAGATCTTCGTGATTTATCTGGTTACCTATAGCAGAGGTCCTTTGCCTTGTGGATGAGCCAGGGGTGCCAATTGCATTTGGATCTCTTATTAAACTGCAAGGTGTACTTTCCCTAGTGCTCCTGTATAATCAGAGTGTAATAATCAATAATGCTTTGCCAAAAAACCAATGTGAAATCCGTATATTAAGTCATACAAATAACTTGTGTTAGTTGCACAACTAATTTCCTCACAACATGCCTGTTTAAGATTTATCCACGTAGGAAGGTTGTGTGAGAAGGGGTTATGCTATAAGCATTTATATTTATAAATATACAAAGAAGTTCTTGAAATCAACATAAATTTCTGGACTTGAGCCTGCACGCTAACAGCTGACAGCATAGCATGACATTTGAATTTTGCGAAACAATTACCGTTTTCACTAAAATTTCAGTAGTCCAGGAGACAACTGGCTATTCTAAAAAAGGCAGCTGACATTTAATGGGACAAGGTGGGACTGGTGGGCTCAAGTAGCATTACAAGAACAAATCTATCTCACATACTGCAAGCCCAACAAGGATCCCACAAACATATCCTAGTCTGTAACTAGGCCCCATGCATATGATACATGATTGCAAACACTAAAGAGTTATTGCTGCTAATATTAACTA
Source organism: Saraca asoca (assembly GCA_026873985.1). Classification (NCBI taxonomy): domain Eukaryota; kingdom Viridiplantae; phylum Streptophyta; class Magnoliopsida; order Fabales; family Fabaceae; genus Saraca; species Saraca asoca. The sequence continues at coordinate 8,335 of JANHAO010024924.1, forward strand.
AAAGTCAAGAATTTTCATTTTATGAAGGCGCAAAACTTGAGCAAGGCAACTTGCAGATAAAAAAGTAAAGGACATTCCAGGGGTAAGAAAATAACTGAGTCACATCAAGATTATGGACCGTATTTCTTTATAAATCCCATAATTATGCTATGTTCTATGTTCAACACACAGAACATAACATTTCTCTTGAGGGGAATATTATAACATAATAACTAGTGAGTAGTGACCTCTCAGTAAATGTGAGTATATTATTAGTTCACAATTAGGCATACAACATCCAGATCTGCAGAGCTAACCAACGCATATTAATATTTAATTTTAAGTTCTACTATTCAATTACCATTTATTTGGAACCACTCAATTGAAAAAGACAGCATTTATAACCTCTGGAGAAAAATACTAGCTGCAGTAAGCATTCTAATGGGTAAGAAAGTTGCAGAACCTCTCACAAGTCACAACAGTAACAAATATGACCAGCTCTCTGTGATAACAGTCCTCTTCCTCAACAACCAGTTTTCAGATATTATAAAACCCAAATCATAATACATAAACAAAATTTAACCACTGACACCATAAATAGTAGGAAAATTTTGTTCTTTTATGCAAAGAAAAAGAAGAATTGGAATTTCAGAACAGAACTTGTGAAAGGAGGGGGAAAAAAACTTTATAGCTTCACATTCTAACATTTGCTTCCCTTACCAAGCCTCAAAGTGACACACAGATAAAATTGACACTCAAATTTTTTCTAAACCAGGGCAACCCTTGCATGCGACTAAGAAATAAGATATTAATCTCTAATATTGAACTTTTCCCTTGCTTCTTTCTGGTTGAGGATCCCAAGAAAAAAAAAACTGTTTTTCAAGCACAATAAGAATAGACCCTCAGGGGGAAAAAAAAAAAAAGGAGAAAACACATGCATATAGACACAAACTCTAGAAGCATCAAACAGAGAAAAACAAAGTGGGACTAAAAACCCCATCCCATGAGAAGAGGGAAAAAAAAAATACACACCCACCAGAAACAACTCTTTTCTTACATGAGAAACTCAATACATATAAATTAATAAGAGTAAAAATTAAAAAGAAAACTCTGTAGATGATGAGATTTCAGAAAGGCATAAAAAAGGGAATATACCTATCTCTGCCATCGAACTCCAAGATATTTTCTCCAAAAGAAGCCTCAACACCCACATCAAGATTTTCCTCTGCTTCGGTTCCCTTTGCAATTTCCCCTAAAGAAACCTCATTTTCGTTAACCACTGATACAGACTTCACCGAACTCTCCCCCACTCTGACCCTTGAATTGACGCCACAATAATTGCTATTAGGGCTTTCTCTGCAACATTTCTTGGGCTGCTCCGATGATTGCTGCTGCGTCTTGGTGTCGAATAGAACCTTCTCGAGTCGGCGACTCCTGAGTTGGAGGTAGGAAAAGGAAGAAACATCTGGGCTCGTTGCATCCAAAAAAGCTGGTGAATTCTTAAGCCTCTGCAATGCTAGGGTTTTGGCTCTGGTTCGAACCCCCAAAAAGGATTGAGGGGAAACCTCCATCACTGCAACATCACCGGCGATTTTAGGTTTCTTCATGTACTTCCCCATTTTCAGACTTCAAATTGGGTTTCAAGGGAATCAAGGTTGCTTCATGCAGTGTGCGAGAAGAAAAATTAGAGGAAAGCAGAAATCAAAGGCTTTTGCTTGATGCTCTGTCTCTTCGTGAGGGGAGAGACACAGAGAGAGAGAGAGAGAGAGAGAGAGGAGAGAGATGAAGAGGAGGGACAGGGAGAGAAGAGGGACCAATTTGAGAAAAGCGGGGGAGAGAGAAATTAGGGTTGGGGGCCTTGGAGACAGTGTATATATAATAATTTTTTTTTTTCTAATTCATGCCAAGCTTATGAGATTTTAGGCTAAAATTATCTTCAAAAATTTTCTTTTTTTTTATTTATATCTGAAACTTTTTAGAAAACATTTTTTCCCTCAAAAATTTTCAATTCATAATTTAATTTTATTATAAATACTTTCATATTTTTTTAAAAATGAGTTAAACATTAATGAATAGGAATTATAAACACAAATTATTTTATTTAAGGATGATAATTTTATCTGTGTATCTGTTTATCTATAAATATTCATCTATGATGGGCGGATATGAATATAAGAAAAGGTGTTCGCAGGCAGGTATGAGTATAAAAATCATACCTATAACAGGTACAAGTAGGATATGAGTATGAGAAAATATTCATATCTAAATCCATTTATCCGTTTAAATAAAATTTTTTTATATAAACACTACTTAAAATGACGTCATTTTGAATATTGTATGTACTACCTCAAAAAATAAAAATAAAAATGTTAGTTGAAGGATTGAAGTGAAATTTTAATATTTTTCGTTGAGGTCATAACATAATTTCATATTTTTAGTAAGGATGTATTTAAAATAAGTGAAAAGTTCATAAGATCAAATTATAATTTAGAAAAAAAAAATTAATTTTAGCCGATATACCCATGGGTACACCAATGCCTATGGATACAAATTTATACCTAAACCCGCTATCGTGTTTGTAGGTATAGATAAAGTATGGATATGAAATTTTCTGATACGGGTATGAATATTGTCATACTCGTCTAAATCTGGCTCGTTATCATCTCTACATATGTGTATGCTATCCCTTTTTATTTGTTTAATTTTAAAATTGATATTAATTAATTGATGCAATAATTTACTATTTTGAGTTGTAAATTTTATAGAAAAAGATTATAATTCTTATGAACGACGGCAAGTTTTTTAGGTAAAAGTTGCATGCAACACACAAAACGAGATGTAAATTGTTGCAACTTTTTATAAATGATTTCTTTACAACTCATGTCATGAACAATTATAACAAATAATGAAATGGTTGTAATAGCATCTCCAATGGTGCAACCCATTGAAGTTACTTAACTCTTCTTTTTATGGGTCTCATCATATCATATCATCACTTTTTACTTTATATTACTTTAAGCAACTCTTCACTTTAATAGGGTAACTCTAAAAAGTTTATCTATTAGGTCTCACAAGTTATCCCACATCTTTATATTTCATTTATATTTATTTTTATTTCAACTTAAAATATTAACTTATTTATATTTTAATTTTGAGACAATAAAT
>JANHAO010024925.1:0-11479 GCA_026873985.1 Saraca asoca
ATATAGGTATCATTGTTCTCCAAAAAGGGACCTTCTTGTTGTCAACCATTACACTAATTGCTTATCCATGTTCATCCAATTTAGCTTCTCTCTACTCCATTATTAAAATGCTAACATCCACTCAACGTGGACTTTCCCAGTTGTCCCATAAACTTAAAAATACACCTGCCGACCAAGATCGAGACAGCATGTTTCTCTAACATTCTAACCCTATCTCCTTCGGAGTCTAGCAATCATAATAAGGATGTGCTGTTTTGAGCACTGCGGGTTATTTTTTCTCCAACTTCGTTTTCACTGCACTCATTTGATTCAACGTGATTGGTCGAGCTGCTCTAGTCGATCGAAAGAGATGATTTTCTCACAGAAAATGCTATTTCATATGTTTTAAATATTAAATAAAGGGATTAAATATATGTTTTTTTATTTATATTTAATTATATTTATATTCACGTTCAAAAATAATTAATAATTATCAATATTAATAATTATACATAAGAAAACGTGAATTTTTGTGTTTCTTTCATTTAGAATAATTGTGAACGTGAGGTTGGGATGGTTGTCAATGGAGGGGTCACCCATTATCTTTTCCATTTTTGCTGTCAAATGCTACAAGGAGCCACGTGGCAAAAGTGGGCGAAATATCAAAACTTTAATTTGATTCTCACAAAGAAATTTTATCGCACATGCATTATAAGCTTTATCTGTCTATATGCAGAGTACTAGCATATGCTAGTTCTTTGGAAGCCTCTTTTGATGCATTAATTGTGTTGAACATGCAAATGTCAATCGCTTTAGAGTAATATAAAAGTCCAATTAATCGGATTAACAATCATCATAGAGCTAATTCACCATGAATAACATGAGCTATCAAAGTCTAATGATAATCATTGTTAACGAAAAATGGTGCAAAAGTTATTGGTGCTAGATTGCGTTGTCGTGGATTGCGGCTATTGGGGTAAAGAGGCCAATTTTTTTGGAGAAGTTTGCATCATTTCCATGAAGTTGGTAGTATGATACTGTTGGGGGGAGTGTTTTAGCTTCTGGGTACTCCATGATCGACACAAAGATATATGCATAATGATCCTTCATCGAACAAAGTTAAGCACTTTTGGGACCTACTTCTCCAATCATGCACACTTGAGAGGCCTTTGAATCTGAAAACAAGTAGGGCTTACTAAGCAGATGAAGTGTGAAACGTGCCTTTTAGAATACACATTAGTGCCTTAATTCTTACATGCTGCAACAATCATCTTCAACACTAAATTGAGAGAAATTTTCTTGTAAATTTTTAAGATTGATTTATTAAAAAATGTGAATTAATCAAAGTGTGTGCGAACCCAATAAAAAACATATAGCTGGCAAAACTATTTTACCACAAAATGAATGAATTGTAGAGTCTCAGTTTTTGCCCAAACAAATACAACTTTTCACCAGGCAATGAAAGTAAAATTATAGCTTGATTTATTTTGTTGAAAAATATTTGTAATAAGAAATCTTATTTATTATATATAAATAAATTTTTTAATATTATTTATATATATTATGATTAATAAATTAATGTATTGTATTATAATAATAATAAAAAATAATTTCTTTCCTAAAATAATAGATATTATTTTCTATCATATCTTCTATATATAATATTAAATAAGTAGAATATTTTCTTTTATTTTAATATTTTATAATTATAAATATAAATAAGTTATTCTCATGCGAGATGTTTCCGAAGCAAGCCTATATCTCCTGGTGTTGTTACCGTTGTAGATAGTATGTTCATTCATCAATGCTTACAAGTTACGAAGAGACTATCTTTGAATTTTCGTTGTTTTTTTTTTTTTTAATCCTTAATTGTGAAGACATAGATGCGACAAAATGTTGGTATAAAGTGATTGTGGGGGCCCGTTGGTATACTAATTGGACCGTTTGGTCCAACCCAACGAAGATGCCAAACATTAATTCTGGCCGAAAAAGAAATCAAGAGTTAGAAACCATATAGAAACAAATTATTGTTGGAATCAAAAGCACAAGAGAAAACGAAATGTTTGTTTCCAAACAGATCTAATATCAAATGTGGAGTAAGTAGTGTACATAAGAGGATAACAAGTACAAATTGCTTTCTTTTGTTTCTTTTTTGTTAGATTATGGCATGTATAATAGAACGAAATGTTGGAATAAGGGGGCCAATTTGGGATATTAATTGGACCATTTGGTCCACCTATTGGCTTTAGCTGCTAGTACAAAAGATGATGTAATCTACTTGGAATCACAGGAAAAATACAAGACCAAATGAATCTTTGCTTCTTTCATTCCGATCGTAGAATCATTTTGACACAAGCATACATTAAGAAAACTAAATCGAGAATTTTTTTTTTATATTCCAATTATTACGTGTATTTTTAAGAAAGAAGACAATTATAATATCAAATATTTTGAAAATTATAAAAGAATTTTAATATATAAGTATTCTTCTTGAAAATAAATGTTGTAAGTTGAAAAGAGCTAAAAGGAAAAAGAAATTAGATATTGTAAATTAATCCATCTATATAGGTCACGCAAAGTTATAAGATGAGAGGGTGTTTGAGAAAAGGAGCTTTTGAGGGTAAAAAGGGCAAAATAAAAGAATATATATATAGAAATGTATATTTCTTTTCCCATAGAGGAGAGGAGAGTATACATATTGTGGAGCATAAGACAAAGCATGCTAAACAGGAGCCACGGTGCAACGCATGCTATAGACAACACAGGGACCCACCAAAGCTCAAAGCGCATGCTAGACAGCACAAGGACCAATGACCACCACCCATCTAATTCATGCACTAACTTGTTTATAGACTTCCAAATGTAGTTCCTGCTTCCTAGTTTTCAAATTGGTGATCTCAGTCTTTTTTAACTTTTTTTTTTTTTTTAATTTCGCATCAGTATGTGACATCTTTTTTTTTTCCTCTCCTCTCTACTTAGTAGCATAATATTTGCTTACTTGTCACCTCTATTTTTAGTATTATTAAATCAAATGTGAAAAACTGATAAAAGAAAGACTTCTTATCACTTTATAAATACATTTAAACATGTCTTGGACAAAGTTTGCACGCATCTTATAGGAGGGTGTTTCCCCCAACCTGACATTGACACAAACTTTTATTTTCTTTTCCTTTTTCATGATGATATGTGTGTGTGATCCACATCTTATCCATTTTAATTAGAAGTAATTAAGCAGATAAAAGTTTGTATCATTTGCAGTGTGGCCCTATTCTTCCTAGCCCACTAATTACTAACTCTTATTCAAATGTAAAATACTGGTCTTGGGAGACATCAGCTTCGAAAGAAACGAATTCACCATTTCACTTCTGCTTAAAGATAAACAGTCATTTCTCATACTGACTATCTGTGTATCTAGGCATCTGCATTTATGTTTGTGTCAGTAAATGTATATATATATTTTGCTAATGACTCAGAACTGATACTGATACTGAAGGGGTTTAGCACATGAAAAAGAAACACAAAAGTAATTAAAGCTTGGTATTGAGTAGGGTTGCTTTCTCTGACGTTTCGTGCTTCATTATCAGTTGCATGAACTTCGTGGTTTGACTCATCACTAGAGTTGAATTCAATTCATAACAACAATTACAAGATAAGTTAAAATATATACAAGTCCATTGTCAATATTGTGACCAATGAGTTTAAAATGGAGGAAAAAGAAAAAAAAATGTAAAATAGAAGTGAAGAAATAAATTTGAATGAAATAAGAAAACAAATTTCTACAAATTTATCTCTTTAAGTTTGTATTCTTTTTAGTTTGAATTTGAAATACCCCCTTCCCTATAAATAAAGATTTTGTGATTACGAGACTATACAAGGGTTGATTGACCTGAAACTAATTCTTCTTCTACATTACATTCTTGTTGACACTTAAGGAATTCTATCTCAAAGTTATCGGAATTTACTGAACTTATACGTGGTTATATATTGAAAACAGTTTTTAGTTGCACAAAACAAAGGCTTATTTCTATATTTAACCCGAAGAATATCTCATATGTAACTTGGCCCTATAACATTTACAATACTACGTACAATGCCCAAACCCAGAGCATACAAGTATGGAATACTTTTTATGCATATAAATTGTTTGCAACATTGCTTACATTTTTAATGATGCCATAATATCAGTTGTTATCTTAATACTTTTCGCCTTTCAATTTCTTCGCTTTCGGGCGTAGATAACATTTAATTTGTAGACATGGATCAAAGAGCAGCAAACAAACAGGCTGCTTTAGAAATCTTCAATAAAGTATTCAACTATCACTCCCTTATTTTATGCTTTTTAAACTCATGCATTTATTGTAAGACCTACTTTCCGACCTGATATAATAAGTTTTCTCTTTAGGCATGAAAATATGTGGCAAAAATTGTAGACAGATAACAGTCTCCTGTAGAGAAATTTAACCTCATTCCTAAGATTAAAAAAGAAAAAAAAAATCTCATGCATGCAAGTTTAAAACATAGTTTTGGAAAAGAGCAACCAAATGGTAGACTTATCTTGCAGGTGTAAGGCTTCTTATAGCAAAAGGTAAAGACTCAAGTCAAGAGTACAAGATTAAGTAATGCAATAGAGGAACGAATGTAGGGGATCATTCTCTCTGCTATCTCAGCTATCTCTTAGACACAAGAGGTAGGCTCACATACATGCAGTATGCAAGATTATTCCTCTTTCTGTAATGTAAATATAAAAAAAAAACTATCTAGATTCCAGAGTCACGCATATGGCTAGAGAGAGTTTTCACTCTTCCACACATATTTTTACAAAAATATATAATATGTCTCAGCATCTCATCAAACACTTATATAGCACTACCAATAAAAACCTTCCCATTAACCCTTTTTCCTTCATTTTTCAAATACGCAAATCCCAATATCACAGTCCGAATTTGTACTTAAAAATGGACTCAACTTGCTTCCTTCATCCCTACTACTCTGCAATAACAGCAACGCCATGTCAGATGTGCTGTTATGGTTTTCAAAGCCTGAGACTCCATTATCGGCTTCAAGCCTGTCTTCTTGACTCAGTTGAGAAGCCACAAACTTGTCAAGAGCCCTCCAATCAGTCACTCTGTTGGCGTTGTTATGATTGGATAATAATTTATTTTGATCATAATCTTCTTCGTTGCTGTTATTCTCTGATATCAAAGACATGGATGAGCTTGGCCTCTTTATTAATGGCAAAGACGGGCTCTCAAGCTGAGGAAGCTGTACAAATGGATCTGAATGCATGAAATTACTCAAGTTATCCACTTCTAACTCTTGTTTACACAAGAAACTTTGAGATAGGAAACTTTGTGGCTGCCTTGAGATAAAATGATCAATCGGATCAACCACTGAGCTGACGCCACTTGTTTCTTCGTAAAAATAGCTTGAATCCCATCCCTCAAGGTTCTTCGTTTGGCTGTTGGTTTTCTTCTTGAATGCTCTGCACACAACCCATCCTTCTTCCTACACAAACAGGAGCAAAGTTTCAAAAGGATGAGACAACTTTTAAGATTGTCTTTTCGTTTCTTTTCTTTTGTTCTTTCTCTGTCATGTTCTACTTGGAACAAGTGATAATTAAGTTGAACGTATTGAGGGTAAAAAGTGAGAGTTGTTTATGTTTTATGTGTCTTTTCCTTTTAGCTTTTGTTGATTTTCCATCTGTTTGATGAATAGTAGTACTAGACAAAGCATGAAAGAGAGCCAAATATAGGTTATTAAATTACTGAGGGTTTACGTTTGATAATAGCCAAACGGCAAGAAAAAATAATGGAAAGAAAGTAAACTTCAATTATTCCCTGTTGAAAGTAATGACCTTTGACTATGTGTTGGTAAAAGTCAGGTTCGAAGACAGCATCTACCTACGTGCCTTGTTGAATATTTAGATGTTAGTGGTCCGTGAAAAAGGCAAAAGTAATTCTTTTATTTCTATGGAGTTTATGAATTGATTTTGGAGAAGTCAATTAGGCACATAATTTGCATGATGTAAGCCAAGGTCCTTTGAATACCCTTTTATTAGACGTAGGGATCGGAGAGGGAACTACTTGGAAGTTGAAATCTTTTAATTTATAGATATATTTATTTTTTACTTATAATAAATCACTTCCTTAGATATATTTCAAAATCTATTTTAACTACTTTTCTTTCTACCTATTTATTTTCCCCGTGTGTTTAAATTCTATCACAAATAAGCTATATATATTAAATGATAATTTGTGTATGATATTATATGCAATAATAATATTTTTTTTCATTCTAGTTTAAGTTATTAGAAAAGATATATTTATAGAAATTTCAATTATCAGGAGATTGAGTGTTTTACTATTAGATTATGATTTTTTAAATATCAAAATAAATGAATTAAATAAAAATATAAAATTTAATATAAACAATATAATTTGATAATAAAAACACTCAATATAATAAGATTTTTGAGATTGAGGTATACTAAAATTAATACTATCTCCATCTTAATTAGCACCTTGTTTGCGTGAGTGTGAAAGAGGAAAAGGTCAGGGAATATGAGATAACGGGAGGCCAGGCCATCTAAGGCCACTCATCATGTTTGAATTTGAACTAACATTTAAATTCAAGCACACAAAATAAAAAACAGTAGAGTCAAAACGCGTAAAAAGAAAGATATAAGGTACGCTTGCCTGTGGAGGTCCATTCTCATCAGATTCGAGCCTGTACTCATGCATGATCCAGTCAGTTTTCTGGCCATTTGGAGCTCTTCCTTTGTAGAAAACTAGTGTCTTCCTCATTCCAATCAGCTTTGTCTTGTCGTACACTGCTTTGTCTCTTCCTGTGGCCTTCCAGAACCCGGCCATCGTAGCTCTGTTAGTCCTCGTACCTGTTGGGTACTTCTTGTCTTTGTGGCTGAAGAAGTACCACTCATTCTGCTCCTCGTAACCGATCCTGCACGTCTCTGCACATATCATTCATATCCATATGTCAGAAAGAAAAAACCTGTAGTCCATTAATGTGTTAGATCTTACGGAAATATTTCTGTATAATATGGAGTTAGAGAAGTGGCCCCACATAAGGGTCTAATCATAGAAGAAGATCCACTATTTTTTTTGTGTGCAGGGAGTTGGGAGTCAAACCCTACATCTAATACGAAAAGACCGGACTATATCCACAGACGACGCGGTTGCTGGCAAGATGAGTGTATATATACCTTAATGGAAAGTGCAATAACTTCATCAATGGAAACCCTAATGAAGTTTGATCCTTCTCATCTGGCTGGTCACTTTTTTTTTTCTTTTTCCCCTTATATCAGGTGAGGATCTCAAGAATTTGGCATTAGAACCCTAATTTGGAAAGGAGTGATGGAGAAGAAAAAAGGGGAGAGAGGAATAGCACTGACTTTGTATAATGTATATACCTTGTAGATCCCATGGTTCAATACGATATAGATCGATCTCTCTGATAACGTCAAGATCAATCTTCTGCGAAGCAACTTTCTTCCTGAGATAGTAGCCAACGAGCTCTTCATCTGTTGGGTGGAACCGAAACCCCGGTGGGACACATGACTCCATCGACTCCATCACAATAGCAACTGGTACTGCATCAATTCACCACCACCATTAATACCCACATCCACACTTGACTTTCATCATGTATAAATAATAACCAACGAGGAACCATATGTGAAATGAATGAGAGAAGAGAATAGCCAAACATAACAATGAATTTAAAAACAAAAAAATAAAAGGGCAAACTAATTTTTTTTTGTGTATAAAATATTGGGAAACAAATTGTAAAAAAGGAATAGTGAGCACTTTATATAGTGAAAAGGTGACAAGTGTTTTCAGAGATAATGATAAGCTCATTTGGTGGTGAGCAACACTCACCAAATTCAATCTGAAATCAAGGAAATAAAAATGAGCGCGTGTTATAAAACAAAACCCATAATTTCAGAAAACAATGATTTTTCCTTGGGGTTAAAAGATGGAGAGAGAAAATCAAATCATGAGAGTTTGGTTTTGATAAAAACCAAGAGGGGTGGGAGCTTAGGCTGTGTTTGTGAGTGGATCTGTAAGAAACGGACAACTAGAGGTTTGTGCTAATGATGTTGTCTTGCGTTAGTGAATGGTGGGAATGATTCGTCAAGAACGGGGCTCCCATTCCATTACCATAAATAATTATATTGACAAAATAATTAGATACATAAGTTAATGACTCAAACTCACAAAATACATATTCATTGACATGGACAAAACAAAAGTTTTATGTTTGAATCTCTCTGTCGTAATCATACGAGAAAACATTTACAAAACAAAACGTTAATGTAAGACTAGAAAACAAGCTAATAAAGTGGAGTGTTTATATAAAACTAAGAATTAAGAAACTCAGGTTGAAGTGGTTGTACTGTTTTGGAAAGTTGGGGAGGAAAGGAGTGAGAAAGGGAGCAGTATGGATGACGTTATCAAGAATTGGCACGCGTTTCTCGAAAGAGAAAAAGGTTGAAGAAGGCAAAAAGAGAAGGCACCGTTCTATTGAATCAAGGCCTGCCATGGGAGGATTAGTATAAAGAGAAAAATTGTCATAAGAAAAATATTGAAAAAAGAGGAACCACAGTCCTGACTTTGAGCTATTAGCTATAGATCGTGTTTGTGAGTGTGTCTCTTTTGAGATAAACTGAGTGCTCTGACTCTTTTGTCTCTTTGTCGAGAATTTTCATGGCACCTCTGACCTTTATCCTCGAAGGACTATGAGAAAATGCTGACCCGAAAACGAGAGAACTTTGGTATGTGCAGCCTTTCTTTTTTCTTCTTTCTAACTTTCTTATGCTATAGCATTTTCTGCAACATTTACAGACTCATAGTGTTTGCTGAATTTGATTTCAGAAAATGGGGCTTTTCTGGTAAAATGGAAGGAAAGAAGACATTCAAAATTTCCTTATAGGAACTGGTTTTAGACAAGAAAAGAAAATAAAATCTGATGAACAGTTAACAGAAAGCAAGATAAGCAGTAAAGTAGCTTTCACTCATCTAACTCAGCAAAATGAAATTCATGTTGATTATAAGGAGGACTAAAACCAGGTGAATGGAAACTGAGAAACCGATCCGTCACTCTGTGCAGAGATCCATGACAGAAAGTTAACAACTCACATGAAAATGTTTTCCAATTCTTACTTGTAAATAGAAAAAAGAAGTACAGTCTGTGCCTCCTATGGATGTTACTGGCGTTGGAAATGCAGAGAAGAGAAGAAGAATGCTAAGTATGAAAAGTTGTTGCTTGTTATAGTAATGTGTGTGGTTATGGCATGCAGAGCGAGTATATTAAGCTTACCTGATGATCAATTACTGGGTTGGGGACAAGTGCAATGAAGAGGAAGAAGACAAAATGAGGGAATTAATTGAAGTAGGAGAAGAAGAAGAAAGGGAGAGAGATGAGAAAAATTCCGTTAGGAGTGAGAGAATGGAAAGAATATAAAAAGGATGAGAGGAAGGACCACTGTATTGCGCATGGCTTGATGGTTGTCCCCCAGTTGCTGATGTCACTGCTTGCCAACCTCCCCTTTTTCCCTTTTGTTTTTATTGGTAGGGTTTCACTCAGGGCTCCCCTCTTTTTTCACTTATCATTAAGTTACTCTCTCTAATTTATTTATTTTCTGATAATTGTAACTGAGTTCCATTGAAGATGATGGACTAATGGTGAAAATATCTGAGAACTCTTTCCACCCCTTTTTTTTTTAATTGATAAAGTTATTTTTTCTTGTGTAATTATAAATAATATTTTTTTTAAATTCACAATAAGAATATTCGAATCTAAAATTTATGACATTTTATTTATATTATTCAAATTAAAATATAAATGATAAAAAATAATAAATTGATTCAGTCTAATGAATTAAAGATTAACTATTGTATATACTTAATTAAATATGTGTAAAATTTCTGCAAATAATATCTTTAGCGTACCAGTATCGGGAGGCTTAATTGCAAAATGGACAAAGGGGAAATATCAACAGATTCTGAGCTATAAGATTTTTTTTTTGAAATAATTTGTGAGTTCCCATGTTTAGTCATAGATAACGTTGATATTATTTGGGAGAAGGAGAAGCAATGAAAATAAGATGAAATTATTTAGATGGTATATTCTGCTCAAGTTAATATATGAAAAATATTTAATATGACATGCATATTGTTAAAACGATCTAATATTGAGGAGTTTAAATAATTTATTAGATGTGTTAGATATAAATTTCATTGTTAATATATTAAAATATTCATAATATTATGAAATTTGTCTTTTATATTCTATTTTAGCATATAAGATTTTATTCTTAGCATAAATATGCTACTCTTAAAACACATCCATATGATATAAATCATTAAGAATATTTCAATAACATCATAACATGTAGAAGTTTTCTTCCACATGAGAATATGTCAGACAAGTAAGATACCAAAACTATCTTAATTTACAATCTATTCTATGCCTCTTATGATTTCAAAATGCATACATATATTGTTATTTATACATATGCATTGAGTAATTTTTTAAAATATTTTTTTATCTAATTTGTCTTTGACATTGATAATTAAAATTAACTCTATATTGCAATAATATATAATAGATGCTAGAACTTTTCTTTAACACTTGGGACCCTTGAGCAAAAAGTCATCGTGTTTTCTAGCGAGTTATCATATAATATCTGTATATTTTAACAAAAAAATGTATACATTGCTTTTTGAAGTAGTGTTTCAAATTTTCTGACAAACATGCTATACTGGACCATGAGGCAAGGAAAATTTCTAATATAAAAATAGACATGAAATTAAAAGAAAAGAAATGTATGAATCTCAAAAAGTGAAAGTTTATGTCTTTTTTAGAATTTGTTTCTTTTAGCAAAAAAAATAGTTTTCACACAAATAATTTTATTTAATTATATTTATAATTATAAAATATTAAAATAATAAAAAATACTTTATTCATTAATTCAATATTAAATATGAGAAATGTGATAAAAATAGCATTTTTTATTTTAAAAAAATTATTTTTTAAATCATGACACAATTCTTTTATTTTTAATTATAAAATATATAAATAATATAAAAATTATTTATTCAATGTAAATAAATAAAATTTTTCTAAAAAAATTTTCAACAAAACAAATGACGTCAATAGCATTAGAATTTTTATTTAATGGTGGAACATAAAATCTCTCTTAGGGCCCGTTTGGTTTAATGGAAAGGGAAAGAAATGAGAAAGGGAATGAAATATTGTATGGTTTAGTTTGATAGAACGATGGAATGTTGCATTCCATAGAATGTAAAATTTCATCATTTAATAGAATATTGATTCCATCCAAAATTGAATGAAATTTTCTATTCCATCCAATTTTGTTTTATATAATAATTTATAAATTAATTTTATATAACTAATTAATTTTATATAAATATATATTATTTTAAATAATATTATTTAATATATTTTATATATTAATATA
>JANHAO010024926.1:0-11479 GCA_026873985.1 Saraca asoca
CTTTCATATTCATTAGGAGACAAAGAATTAGATATTATCCATTTCACTTTAGTAGCTAACAGATGTTTCTTTCTTTCATCATCAGTCCATAAAAAATTTTGGTTTTAATTGAACTTTACCATTAATTATAGTTCTAGGGGGCTCATAACCATATTCTACTAATTTCCACATATCAACATCTATTGCTTTTATGAAATCTTTAATCTTTTGTTTCCAACATGTGTAGTGCTCATCGTTAAAGCTTGAAGGCTTGTGCATAGGGGGCATTTAGGTAAGAGAAAGAAATTTGAATCCATTTCAAGAAAAATAACAAGGTGTATCAAGAGCCAATGCTCTGATACCAATTGTCAGGTCCCACAATTAGAGTGAAACAAAAATAACAATGGGATCTTGCCCTTATTCCTTTAAAGGAATATCTATACACTTATAGCGATTCTCTATTCTCAGAAAGATAACGCAACAGATTAAAATATTGAATTAATGTATTGCAGATTGTGAAATATTGAATTAATGTAAAAGAGTAGGACAAAAAGTGAGCAAGACCACAATTTTTAAAGTGGTTCAACTTCACCTGAAATCGTAGATGAAGTCTACATCCACTAACGATCTTTCCTCAATCAAAAGATCACTTTTCACTAAAAAAATTGGAAATTTTAGAGGCAATTTCAAACTCCCTCCAATTTTTTTAAAAGAATTTTGGGAACAATTAAAGGCATTTAATTCGCTTCTAAATGAATCACTACTAAATGTTACAGTTTTGTAACATTTTAGTTGTTACATTAAGAAGCTGCCAAGTACAACAAGGTGACCACATTTGTGATGGTTATGTGAACCTGTACTAAAAATACTTGAAATGGTTTACACCTCCTCTAAACACAAGTAATAACCACCCCTAATTATTGCAATTTTTTGTAGATGACAATAAGGGTTGAACCTAGAAACTCAAATATACAATGTGAACCTCTTAACACTTGACTACACATAGTGGATTGAGCTTTTAATAATTCAACATAACATCCTATTGTTATAGTTATCTAAATTGAACATAATGATTCTCAATAAGGTTTGAGTGTAAAAACTCTAATGTACTACTCGATTCCCTTATTAGTTGACTACAATTCTACACCTAGTGAATTGGAATCTTAAATTCAACATGACAACAAGTTGCCATAGTTACTTAAATTCCAAAGGATTAAATGGCATAATAAATTTATTAATATGTGTGTGTGTAGATATAAATACACACACTTAAGTCCACAGGATTCACAATTAGCTTATTTTTATCATTTTAAATTTCAATTATAGAATAAAAATTTGTAAAATATATTATATTGTAAAAACTTGTCTATACTGCATTTTCAAGTGATGTAATTGTCACTTTAATATTAGTAATGATAATAATCTAGTAGTATTCCATGCATTGCATGGGACTTTTTTTTGGATAATTATATGTAGAGGTATTATATGGATGGACTGAGCCATATCAGACCAAAATCCACATAAATCAAATTTAAATAGGCTTGACCCATTTAGACCCGTTTTTAATGGGCTAGTGAGCCAATAGTCAAGTCTAGTATGTTATTAGACTAGGTTGACCTACGGGCTGGCCTGCATTTGTTTTTGAAACTTTTTTTTAAATTAGGTCACAATATATTTTGTAGTATAAGAGCATAACTAAGATGAATGAAAATGCACTAAAATAGATAGAACTTGCGCATGAGAACTCTAAGATTGAGATATTATGACATTATTGAGTCTTGAAAACTCTTTTTTGAAATCCTAACATGTTAGACTTGGGTTTTAAAAGAAGAGATGTTATTGTTACAAATGCATCTTCCTTAATCCATATTTAGTCTAGCAATGCAAAGAAAGTGATTGAAGCTGAACTTCAATCATTAAGAGGGACAAACCTCCACAATTTATATTTTGTTAGTACTTAAAAGCAACTAACAAAATATAAAAGACATACACTTGAACCCTTCTCCATCTAACCTTAGCCCTCTTCATAGTTCATCAGTGTATTATCTATATGTTCAGTTGAAAAACCCTCAAACAACCTTCACTATAGGATTGTGATAAAGATATATACAACTAAGTGCTCCTCATAGCTCATCAAATAGGGACTGCAAACAAAATCAAACCTGAAAACTCAATGAAAAATGAGTTGTTGGAAGCATGTTGTGATCTAAGGCCTAGAGAAATCTATGAAATTGATAAGGAATCATAAACTTGAATAATGTTTTCTAGAATATTTATAAGAAAGCAGCCCAATTTGAATTTGGAAATTTTGCAAAACAGAGGACCATCAAGCTAAACAATTTGATAATTGCACAAAGCTAGAAATAGTGCAGCAGGTACATGCAGACATTGCTGCAATTTCTATAACTACCAAAAGCTCCATATCTTGATTGTGTTGTCATTGCAATTAAGAACTTCATTCACACTATGAAGCTCCTACATGTGGATATGTTGGGGACTTCATTCATGTGCATGTTAAAAACCAAAATAGCACACCATTCACGAACAAAATTAAGAGCAAGCATTGCTCGTTTAGGAATAATAAATTTTTTAATTTATAGAGAAAACAACAAGTAGAGAGCAAAAGATGTCCTTTTACACTAACTCAAAAAAACAATTATAAATTTTGAGAGAGCACAATATGTCCTTAACCTTGCATATAATAAGCTAAAATTGGAAAGATAAAATACAAATGAAGCTCAATTATCAAATCAAGATACCAGAATTTATAGATTGCATATATGAAAATAAAATTGAAAAGGTTAAATATAAATGAAGTGAAATTATCAAATCAAGAGAGCAGAACTTATAGCTTGCTCTATGAAAGTAAAATTGGAAATCTAAAAAGGAAATGAAGCTAAATTTCCCTAGGAACTGAACTAATTTTGAACTTTAAAGGCATGGAGGAATTAAACATGAATGAATGATGTAATCTTCCAGAATGAAAAGCATGGAGGAATTCATGAATTTCATAATTATGTAATTAATAATAAGAAATCAAAGCAAAAAATAGAGCTAGAAACAACCAATCAATCATCTTCAAGCTTGGACGTGGCCATTGTGTAGTCCAATTCTTTTAACGATCACACAAAAGAGTCATAAAGCACAACCATTTGAGTTGAAAGAGTAATGGTAACATCTCCCTATTATACATAGCCAAAACTTAATAGAGAAATTCAAATTTGAACCAATTTTGACAATCCAATAAAACAATTGAAAGAAAGCACATTTCATTGGGGTTTCAGATATAAGCAGGAAAATGTTCACTGGAATGGGAAAGCAAACCTAAACAAAAGAGCTATACCCCAAGTAATAGAAAACGAAACTAAGAATGAAAATTAATTTAAATCAAGAGATAAAGGTCAGGGATTGATCATTGAATTTCAAACACTAACTCTTTCTGAATGAGTTAAGAACCAATCATACAATGCCCAACAAGTCGAGTTTTGGACAGAAGAGTGTGAGTAGCTTTAGCATCAGACAAACCTCATAGCCAAAGAAGACATCACTAGCTTGCGAGTGCTAATCAATAAAAGTGGTAAAATGGATGGATATGAATCCATCCATTTTTAGGGCACCTCAAATCCATCTATTTTTAACCAAATCAATGGGATGGGTGATATTCTACTCCGTTAATAAAATGGTCATTAAAAATCATATTCATTATTGATCTAATTTAATTTTTATTTAAAAATTAAAATAAATATTTTTTAAAATAAAAAATATTATATTCAATTAGCTAAACTATGAAGGTAAAAATCAAAATAGATTAGTTATTTTATTCATATATTTAAAAATAAAAATAAATGTAAAAATAAAAAAATATTATATTTGAAAATAAAAATAAATTAACTAGCTAACAATAAGAAATATCGAATTTAGAGTCATATACATTAGAGTAATTTATAGCTTGTCTAATTAAATAAATTTAATTCAAATTTCTTTCATATTTATAAATTTGAGAAACTCTTTCAATGAATAAAAATGCTATATTTATACTAAAATGAATAAAATATATTTAATACAAATTATAACACACATATTTATAGCATATAAAGTAAGAGGAGGGCTTTTATATGACAATGAGAGGAGTGAATCTTGATAATCAAATCTTTATATTCATGGCCAGAATTGAGATATAAAGTTATATGAGTTTTTAATGTGATCATACAACCTTTGATTATATGTCACTCCTTTCGCCTTTTATATAAAAACATTCCTACCAGTTAATACACACATACACACACACCTACACTAAAAATTAGAGAGGCCCTAAGAGAGAGCAAGAAAGCTAAAATGAATTAAGGATCACAATTAGACTATTATATGTAGATGCAGGTGCAGAAAACTAAAGATACAAATTAAATTTGAACATAGAATATATTAAAATTTGAAAACTAGAAAGAAAGCTTACAAGAGGAATTTGATCTCTAGAACTTGCTTTCTAAGGGCTTTGGAGAGAAGGCAATAGTAAATTATGTTTATCATTTGAGAAATCTAGCTTATTTATAGAAAAATTTGTACTGCTTTAGTGACCTCAACTACAATAACCATTATAGTATTTGTAGTAATTTTTTGTATTATAGTGACTGCTCTTGATGTGTTCTCATCAACTTAAGTTATCTTTTGCACTGAAAGTCAAATTTGGGCATCAACTTTGGTCATCTTTTGTCATCTTTTGCATCAAAAGCTTGATTTGAGCATCAACTTTGGTCATTCTTTGTCCGCCATTTGTTTAATTTGATTCTTCATCCTTGGTTATTGGAAGATGCTGACTAGATGCAAGCTTAATCATTGCTAAGATTAACATGGTAATAGTTATCTTCATTTGATTTGGCATAGTCTTTAGTCTCTCATGAAATACTAGAAAAGCTAGAAGTTGGCTATTGATGGAGAATTTCTTATAATTTGGGCACAAAATCTTGCTTTGTAGAAATGAAGGCCAAAGAGGTTGCAATTTGATATTTGCTTTGTAGAAATTGACTGGTTCCTACCTTAACATTCTTGTAGAAATGGGAGCTTTCTTCAGACTATATAATAATTTCATATTGGTGAGCTTTATTTATATATTTGTAGGATGCCTAAAATTTGACAGAACCTCTTCTTTGGAGTACTGGTAATTTGGAGTGAGTATTATCCTTCGAATATTGGTAATCTCAACAGTATACCTAACCAATTTTTGGGTAAAACTATTGAAGAATAGGAAGATTCCCATAATTTAAGTTATCAAAACAAGAACGAAAAGTTTCTCATCCTTCTTTGACATTTTTGGGGAAAAATCTCAAGAATTGTCTGAAGAAATCCCACAATCTAAAAACCAGTTTAAAAATTGATATTTGGTGTTTTGTTTGAAGAAAAACAACCATGAATGCTTTTAGCTTTTATTTTGAAAAGAAATTGCATTGCACCAATCCTTTTGATAGTCCTAGTATGTAAAACCAATTAGATCATAAGGCATAAAAAATTGCTTTGGTTGATGAGGACTTTGTCCCTAATCAGTTATCCAAAATTAACTCATTTGAAAAGACATCTTCATTTTGGATTCTATTTTGAAATCAAAGGTTCCTTAATGGATGATGAACAAATGAAGTGCTACCTCCAAAAACTTATGTAGATTTTAGGCAAAGCCTTAACATCTTACAAACAACCTTTACAAAAATAAGTACAACCTTAAATATATTAAAGATTCAACTTAGAATATACTAAACCAATAACCCTATAGGTTTTGCAATTTGAAGTCAATCTTCTCAAAATAGAGTTAAAAGAAATAAACAAACAACAAGAATGTTATAACCTAGTTATTTCAAACCTTTAAGAAAAGAAAACAAAAAATAAAGAAAAGGGAAGATATCAAAAAAGAACCATTCCTACGAATGATTCATAAGATTTCTATTAAAAAAATGTTTTCTTCCTATTAAAATAATCATAAAAGGTGAATATACAATTGAAATAGTTTCCTTGTTCAACGCAAGCACCGATCTCAATTATAGAAAAAAAAAGGTTTAATACTAACAAAATACTTTGAATAAACAAAAGAAGATTTAAGATTTGCAAATGTTGCAAATGGATCTAAGTTACATATCCACTACAAATTTTGAAATGTAGTAATAGATAATTCATCTTTCAAAATTAATACATCATTTCTATTAGTAAGAATTATGAGATAATCTTAGGATCTCTATTCACACAGAAAATCATGCCATTTTCTATAATTGATGAAGGAAAAGTTACTGAACACTTAAGACAAAAAATAGTTTTTCAATTCATAAAAAAATAGTTTTAAAAGGATAGAATGTAAGGAAAACTAAATGAACTGTCTTTATGAAGAAATGATTTCCTTTGAAAGGATAGAACAACAATTGGTCACTCCAATTGTTGAGGGAAAAATTAAATCCATAAATACCAAAATACAAACTCAAATTTGTTCAGATTTTTCAAATACTTTTTGGAAAAGAAAATAATATATGGTAGATTTATCATATGAAAAAGAGTTTTCTAAAAAACAAATACCTACCAAAACTCGCCTAATACAAATGAATTAAGAACTTTGAAAATATTATGAAAAGGAAATTAATGATCTCCTCGTAAAAGGAATTATTAGAAAAATTAAAAGTCATTAGTCATGGTCTATCTTTTTTGTTAAGAAAATGCAGAAATAGAATAAGAAACATCAAGGTTTGTAATTAATTATAAACCTCCTAAGAAAGCACTTCAATGGATTTATTATCCTATTCCAAATAAAAGGATTTGCTTAATTATTTACATTCTACATAGTTTTCTCAAATTTTGATATGAAATTGCGGTCTTGGCAAATTTACATCAAACCTAAAGATAGAAATAAGACAATATCTACGGTTCCATTCAGTCAATATGAATGGAATGTGATGCCTTTTAGTCTAGAAAATGCCCCTTTAGAGTTTCAAAGGATTATGAATGAAATTTACAATCCTTTCACTAAAATTGATGATGTTCTTATTTTTTCTGAAAACATTGACCAACATTTACAATCTTAGAAATTACTCAAAAGAATGGGCTTGCAGTCTTAAAAACAAAAATATCCCTTTTTGAAAGAAAAATTAGATTTCTTGGTTATTACATATTTCAGAGAAGAATTACTCCAATAGAAAGAGTAATTCAATTTGCTAACACACTTCTTTATCAAATTATAGATAAAACTCAATTACAAAGGTTTTTGGGATGGTTGAATTATGTTTTCGATGTCTTTCCCCAAATGTCCAACATTGTAAAACCTTTGCATGATCAATTAAAGAAAAATGCTCTGTGTTAGATAGATATTCATACAAATATTATTAAACAAATTAAATTGCATGTCAAATGCCTTATATGTTTATTTACTATCTTCTTTAAACATTATAGAAATAAATGCATCAAACATAAGATCCGGTGGTATTCTCAAACAAGTCAAAAAACAATAGGGAGCATAGCATTGCATTCATATCAAAGCATTGGAATCATGCCCAACAAAATTATTTTACCATCAAAAAAGAAATTTTAGTCGTTGTTTTATGTATCAAGAAATTTCAAAGTGACTTGTAAATCAAAAGTTTCTTGTCTAGGTTAACTATAAATATGAAAAAGATGTTTTGCAAAAGGAAGATAAAAACCTTGCCTTAAAACAAATATTTGCTAGATGGCAAGCGATTTTGAGTGTTTTTGATTTTGATATTGAATATCTGAAAGGATCTTTGAATTCTCTTTCTAACTTCCTTACTTGAAAGTTTCTCCGTGGAAAATAATGCTAAAAAAGAAAAATGAAGATGGCAAGAATCCACATTCGGATTTGAATTCAAAAACATTTGCACCCGCTAAATTGAAAGACAAAGGAAAGCAAATACATGACTCTGCATCAATTCACTGCAAATCTACTACCAAACCATAATCCATAGTAGACTATCATTCTCGAATAGAAACCTTGCAAGCAACAACCATCCAATTCCATCATCTCTTACCAAAATTCATAGGTAGATATTGCCAATGAAGTAGATGCTAAATCTTTGCTTTTCAATCAATCAAAAATCTTGTAAGCCATTGCAAGTGAAAAGAACTAAAAGATAACCATTAGATCTTCTTCAAAATCAGTGGCAACCTCTTCAAATCCTAAGTCAGCCAAAATAATCACCTAATATCACCCAAAGCCAAATCCTCAGAATATAATCCAAATGGAACTTGAGTTTTGGAATAGAAACCCCAAAAGTATCCATTTCAAGGCCTTCCTAGAAGGATGGTACTACTTGCCCGAAGCATTAACTCATGATGAAAAGTTCTATAATTTAATTTTAGCTGATAAAAAGTTGGTGAAAATAAAGCATCATAAATTTGAAATTGATTGAACTTTAAAAACTCATTCAACTTTTTGATCAAGAAAATTCTTTCCATAATAGATTAGGGGCAAATTCCTCATCAACCAAAGAAGTTTTCTATCCTTTATGATCTAATTGGTTTTATGTACTAGAACTATCAAAAGAACTAATACAATAAAATTTGTTTTCAAAATAAAAATCAAAAGCATTCGTGGTTATTTTTCTTCAACCAAAACACTAAATACAAATTTCCAAATTGATTTGTTAGATGTTGGGATATCTTTAGACCAATTTGTGAGATTTTTCCCTAAAATATTAAAGAAGGATGGGAAGCTTTTCATTCTTGTTTTGATAACTTAAATTATGAGAATCTTCCTATTCTTCTATAGTTTTACTAAAAAAATTGGTCTACCATTGGTATATTGCTGGGAATATCAATATTCCAAGGAGAATCTCACTCCAAATTACCAATATTCCAAAGAAAAGGTTTTGCAAAATGGTGAGCATCCTACAAATTTGGAAATAAAACCCACAAATGTAAAATTATGAAATGGTTTAAAGAAAGCCAACACTTCCATAAAAATGCTAAGGTGGGAACTGGCTAATTTCTGTAATGAAAATCTAAAATTGCAGCCTCTTTGGCCTCCATTTCTATAAAGTAAGATTTCGCATCCAAATTATAGGAAATCTTCCACCAACTCCAAGAAGATTAACAATTAGCTTCTAGCTCTTATAGTGTTTTAGGAGAGGTCGAAGACTATGCCTAATCAAATGAAGATTGTTGTTATAGTGTTAATCTTAGTGATGACTAAGCTTGCATTTAGTTAGCATTCTTGAAGAACCAAGGATGGAGAATCAAATTGAACAAATGGTAAACAAAGAATGACTATAGTTGGTGCTCAAATCAAACTTTTGGTGCAAAAGATAAGAAAAGATGGCTAAAGTCGATGATTAAATTAGACTTTTGATGCGAAAGATGACTAAAGTTGATAAGAACACATCATGAATGATCACTGTAATATGGGAAATTATTAAAAATACTATAGCAATTGTTGTAGTATTGATCATTGTAGCAATGCATATTTTTCTATAAATAGCCCATATTTCTCAAATTGTAAACATAAGTTATGACTCCTCCTCTCCAAATTCCTTGGGAAGCAAGCTTTGGAGATTAAATTCCTCTTATAAGCTTTCTTTCTAGCTTTCAAATTTTCACACAAATTATGTTCAAATTTAATTTCAGCCATTATTTTTTTTGCATATGCATTTGCATATAACAATCTAACTGTGATCCTTACTTCATTTTAGCTTTCTTACTCTCCCTCAAGGCCTCTCCTTTTTGATTTTGGCATTAGAGCCTAGGGGAAGTAAGGGCGGAGATATATATATATATACATATGTAATTGTAAAGAAAGTTAATAATAAATGAAATTTCAACTAACATATTTCCATTATTATTTCCAAATAGTAAACTTGCCTATCAAACAACTTGGAAGTTAACATCCAATTATCAATTGTGAACGATCCTCTGTGGGTTTGATTTTTTCCCAATTCATGTTTACTTAAGGTCTACTCAACTACTAGACAATAAAAAATATTTTATTCTTAGTTTATTAAGACTTTCAATTTTGTAGAGTAGATAATAAATATCTACTTGTGTAACTAAATAATAAAGTTAAATTAAATTTAAAATAGGAGTTAAAATATAATTTAAAATTTTAGTAGTAAAAGAACTATTTTTTTATAATATAGTTGAAATATAATTTATAATTTAATAATAAAAAATTATTTTTAATAGTAGTAGAAAAATATAACTGTAATGGTAAGAAAAGCAATAGCAATAAAAATGGAAAAATAAAATAATATAAAAATAATGATAGTTAAATGAATAAACAGATGGGTTAGGTTTGACTCCTTATGTATGGATCATGGGTCAATTTATGACCTATATAAATTTTAATTGTGCCATAAATAGATAAATAGGTCATTGTCAATCCATCCATTAGTGACTTAATTCAAATCTATTAAGCCATCTATTTACTACCCCTACTGATCATGGTGGAGAATGAAGGCCTACAGTACCAAGAGTATTATTAGATAGATTTAATATACAAGATTAACAAAGGTTTTAGTCCTTATAATTTCATAAAATCTATAATTTGGTCTTTGTAGTTTTATTTTATATAATTATATCATAAAATTTTGACTTATTTATAATTAAGCCCTCAGCATCAACTAGTGTCAAAATAGAATCTTGCATGCTTATTACTTTTATTAATTCACTAAATTACCTTTATTTCTATAAAGATACATTTTTTTTTCCATAGATAATCACATGAAAAACATTAGGTATTACATATTGAAAAGAATGGAGAAAGTATACTCTACATCAATTTTCAATTTGAACAAAAAATCATATGGTAAACTATTTTATTTCCATGACAAAAATAATACACAAGATAACAATAAAACTAAAAAATATATATAATTGAGTTTAGGAATGAAAACAGTGAGTAAAATTTATTATATGATAATTAAAGGTTTATAAATATATTTTGGTAAGGTAAATAAGGTAAGTTAGTAAAAGTAAAAGGTCAGCATGCAGAATTTTGTTATTTAAAATTAACATCAGTTGCTGATTAGGACTTAATTACAAAATAATTGTAAACTTTAGGATCTAATTATACAGAAAAATTATGAGAAGTAATACCTCAATTGAATCGGCCCCAACATATAATATATAATATATAAATATGTAATTAAATAGATTGGTTTAATAGGGCCACCACGTCTAAAGTTAAACATTCTAACTCTATTTAATAAATAAAACAATATATTGATTTAGCATGATTTATGTAGACAAATGATTTAATGTTGACGTCACTAATGACTAATGACGTTAATTAGATAACAGGAATAGTGAAGGTCATATTGAAAGTCTGTGTTAAGAACTTTTAGATGGATGATTTGGAGTCTTAAAATATTTTTACTCTTTATCTGTTAAAAATTTGTGAAATCTCTAATACATTGATATTTGTGAAATTTGTTTATCAACAATAATGGTCTTTAAAATCTATTTTCATAAATAAGATTGACAAAATAGTACTGATTATATGGTGAAATTAAATTATCATTATATA
>JANHAO010024927.1:0-11476 GCA_026873985.1 Saraca asoca
ATAATTTTTTTCATACCCATACCCGCCCATCACGGGCGGATATCCACGGGTAAACGGGTACGTGGGTAAAATTGTCATCCCTACTATTAGGACAATATTTCCACCATAGTACTACTTTGCGACTGTGTCAATTTATAATATTTTTACCATCATATAACATTAAAATATAATTTTTATAAAATCTTTCTTTAAATTTAAGATATATAAGTATATATCAGGTTGATCATGCTCATGTCATTCTAACTTAACCACTGAATTAATATATTTCGAAGTTGATATAAAACAAACTATAGAAATTCAAAAAAAAAAATCACTATGATTTATCAACTTTTGCATATAGAGTCATCAGGATATAAGTACTTGCAAATTGCGATGCATTGAAAAAATTTATTGTTTGGTGCAAATGTTGTTTCAAATCTTACACCAGTGTGAATTAACCTTGTATTCTTTAGTATATTAATTTTTTTAGGTTGATACTTACCGTTGTATGTTAACACTGCAGTGGAAACATTTATCTCACTGCAATTACATAAATTACAGAATAGCAGATAAGAACAAAAATTTTATACCGTTTCTCTTATCTGTAATCATGTATGAGGTAAATAATATTCACAAAAGAACATGGTTGTGAACACGAAAATTAAAATTTTGGTGGCTAATTCAGCCATCAGAACCATATTAGCTCTATAGCATCACAAAGCGTTCTGTAAAAATTCCTGGAGGATGGCAAGAGGATTTGACATCCCATACCACATTTGAATTGAATTCGAGCACTGTCAAAAGGCAAATGAGATGGCCTGAAAATTGCAAGCTTCAAACTTGATTGTTCCAACTCTTCCGCCAGTTATTACTTGGAATCCAAGGTATTAGAATACAAGGAAAACCTTCCTCCATAGGCTATTCTCCTTCATATATTTCACCCTTGCTTACAACAAAGCCTCAATGACCCTGTAATAAACTGGCGAAACGGCTCAAATATGCTGTGCAGAACCAAGCAATGTGGAGGAATCTTCCAGTTTTGAGTGCCAAGAAAGCCAGAACATGGTCCTAAAGCCTGACAGGCAATCCGAAGTTATGGCATGTCTTGATAGTTCCATCACAACCAGCTGTTACAATTGATAGTCCCCATGTATCTGATGGAGGTCTGTGCTGACGGAAGTCTGTGTGACATAGCAGCAGCTGTTGGTGGTCGTGGTGGTCATCTTGGTGATAACATCCATCTTCTGCAAAAGATAAATTCCAAATAGGAAGTTTCTCCTCAGGCCATGTCATAGAACCTCGGCATGTACCATCAATGGAGAACCAATTACCAAGAGAAAAACGTTCCGGATCTCTATCCCAAGGAGAACCCTCAGTGTTTTGCTGCATTTCGGAACAGTGAGCATATATATTTCTGGAGTCCCTTTGTTCTGTACTCATGCCTGACCAGGGTAGTGCAACAGTCACACCCTCAGAGAAGAAGTACTCACAGGAACGCTCAGATTTTGGATGTTTAGATGATATGTAGTCCAAGTCATTGGAGTTCCAAATATACACACGTGAATCCTCTCCAACTGAAATTATATGTTTTTCACTAGATGTAAATGATGCAGACATCTGACTTCCTGACTTTGAAAAACCTGTTAGAAGCAGCAAGATTAATTTCCTTAAGAAGTTAAGATACTTTCATTAAGCACATGGAGCGGAAAAAAAAAATACAGCATAAACACTATATTAATTTTTATAAATGTGAGTCACGGGACTTGATGCACATCATGTGAAAAATGCAGAATAATGGGAGTATACTTCTAATTGACAAAGAAGAAGAATAGGCAGTAACACAAGAGCTGCTATGTTTTAAACTATTATTAAAAAATCACTGATGTTTAGCTACTGCAGTCTGCAACAGGGTATGAATATTTAATTACCATATCCTTAAAACATTTCAGTCACACACTATTCAACGCTAAGATTGCAAATCTAACAGTTTAAAACTGCAGCCTGAACTATCTATCCTATATGAGAGAAGGGTGCTCAATGAAACTTAAATCAATCATCCAGTAGTTTGACATACTGCTGAATTTGCATGATTTCATAAGAATTTGACAACAATGGAAACACGACATTCACAGAACTCATCATATGACATGACTGTAAAATTAAATATTTCATCACCCCTCTAAAAATTGTGCCATGTCTAAAGCTTGTAGAAACCACAAGTAAATTGAGTGCATCTTTAAGTGAACTTAAGGATATCCGATATGCTAATATTCTTTTACTAAAAACTGAAAGCAGAGAGTGTCTTACCTTTGAATTTCTGGACAAGATCGGTTCTATCCAATATACGAAGTTTGTTATCTTCGGATGTGATCATTACTCTCTGATGGTTTTCCTGGGAAAACTGCAGTAAGAAAGGAAAGATGTTATATCATTAACTAGTAAAGTACAAATGTATCCATTTTAATAAGAATTTCACGAGTAGAACCTGAATGCTAGTGATCTTGCTGCTTGAGGTTTTCATCTTCCTGCAAACACGTGTCTCAGCCTCAAGCTGGAAATGTTCACCTAAACCATTGAGAACCCAACTTAGGCAATCCTGTTCTTTATCTATTTGGCCCCCAATTTTGGAAGGGAAGTTTACAAGTATAGTAAGCCCTACAACTACATACCTGAGGCGACATAAAAGCGGCAAATACCAGTAAGGGAACCAACCACAAAACCCTGCCAGCCATATAATGGTAAACGATTAATCAGTGACTTGGACACATGGAAGTAGTACTTACGAAAGTTTCAGAAATCATGAAAAGATTAAGTAATCAAAGTCTTACTTTCCCATCTGGTTTGAAACTAATAGCAGTTATCACATCTCGCACATCTGCCCAATCAACAACTCGCTCTTCAAAAATTCCCCATATTCGGACTTTACCATCTATGGACCCACTGATGAAGTAATTTTCATGGACAGGATTGAATTGGATGCATGTCACTGTTTCAATTTAACAGGAAGCACAATTACAATTCCATTTATTTCACAAGATAGTTATTTTTTAATTATATGAAAACATGACCAAAGCATACAATGCAGTATGTCTATCACCTAAATGGAAGATATAATTGCCAGAAATGGAGATGAAAGGTTTGTATTTCTCATGCTAACCATAGTCATTGTGGTGAAAAACATTTAGACATTCATCACAACCAATTTTCCACAGGCGGACCGTTTTATCCATTGATGATGACAGGAGAATCTGCAACCAATGATTTCACATCAGCTTAAATAACAACCGCAAACGAAATAAACAGGATTAATTGTATATGGAGGGATAAAATGAAGTCTATGCACATTTAACTCACATCTGAATTAGACCAAGCCAAATCCAAGACATCACTAGAATGACCATAGAATTCATGCAGTGGTAATTCCTCAATTTTAAAAACCTTATTTGGAAGGACAGTGGGGGATTGGCTTGACTGTTTCTTCAGAGAACAGGACAAGTCTTGTTTCACTGTGCTCACCAAACTGTCTTCTGCGGTAAAACAACTACAAGATATATCCTGCGGCATAACACGCCATATTCGAATAACTCCATCTCCACCACCACTAGCTAGATACTGGCCATTGGGACTAAATTTCATTGTACGGATGAGGCCTTTGTGTGCTCTAATCTCTTGTCCAATGTACAATGCACTGAATTCCATCCACTTCTTCTTATTATGCTTTACCTTGATTCTACGAGATCCATTTGTCCCTGAATTTAGTTTTGATCTGGCATTGTCTCCACCACCTTTCCAGCTGTTTATGAGGCGTTTCCACCAGGTTTTCCTTTTCCTTTTATCCATATCAAAATCCCAAGATTTCACTTGTGCCTCAGGTTCTCTACGAATAATTTTCTGGCCAACAGAATCGAACCCACACAACATCCCTTGGAAACTTGCGTCGACTTTATACCCCGGCCTCTCTTTCAATTCATGAAACACAACGTCGAAAGTTGGTATTTTTTCCGTGGGCGTAATGGAAGCACTTGAGACTGCTCCACCACAATCCCTGATCCTATCCACTCCCAATGAGTCTGATGAGGAACAAAAGCTCATAATTTTCTCTTGAGAACAAATTTTTGAAGAATTAACTGCTAAACCCATTTTCTGTAGAAAACTGTGCCGTCTTTTCTCCACACACTGAGGATCATTCACCCAAAGTTCATGATCAAATGTATAAGGACCAAACTCTTCACTCGCTAAAACAGGCTCTTGAGATGGCAGATAATCAAATGAGTCGTAGAATACATCAATATCTCCTTCATCAGAGCTCAGCATATCTTGTCCTTAGAGACTAACTTTCCACATGAAAATACCACTCCGAAGCTCTTATACCCCTCAGGCTATCAAGTATCAATTGACTGCTTCAACGTTCAATCCCCTTTCAAACCAACCTAAACCCCAATTCACGGACCGAGTTTTTCTCGCTAACTAGGCGAAATTCAGCTGAATATAAAATGTGACAACCAAGGCTAATGTACCAGGAACCAAGTGCCAGCTCCAGAAGACAACCAATGGTAACTGTTTTTCGCATGTTCCAAACCACAAGTAGGATGCCCAATACTAAAAGAATAATTTAATTATTCCCAGACCCCGGTAGAGAAAAAATAATCAAATCCAAGAAATTAAGACAGACTACTAAGCTTTGAGTTCGATGACTATTACCCGGCTTATATGCTAAGCAACAACAAAATTCAATCTTTATCACCGACCCTCCAATTATGGTGGCCACTGCAATAAATCAAGGGTCAATTCCACAGTTGTGAGCACTTATAAAACTAACCGAATCTAAAGTGCTCTGTATTGAACCCGAGAACTGTTGAAGGGTGAGGCACAGTTCGAGATGAAAAGAGAATTTGGCGGAGGAAGGAAAGGTAATGGGTGTGTCACCCAGAAATCAAACCAGCTTCAATAACAAATGTCGGTTACAGACTGCTTAATTTGGGTGCCTCGAGATCTGGGTTTTAGGATTTGAAGATTACTGCAAAGCGCACGAGCGACAAACACGAGCGGCGCGGCCCGGGAAACAAGACGCTAGTGTTGTGCCTCAGCAACCACTCTACGCTTCTACGGCCTTTTCATGTTTTGTAATCACCACCACCTATGTCTGTAACACAAAGTGACTTTGATCACCAACAATAGTAATTCGTTATTAGTGCAATCCCAATTAAAATACTAGTACAATATCAATTGAGAATTTTGGTATTACATTGAAGACAGAGACAAAGCCAAGTAAGAATATTTAAACCCTGTTGAGAAAAGAATATGCTCAAAAGCATAAAATCAAACAAGATTTTGCACAAGCAAGTAAAAAAAAACGCAGAATTGAAACGTGTTCTTGGGAAACCTAAAATTTTTTAGCCTTAAGCTGCACACAAGCAACAGGGAACTTGATAAATTTAACTTGGGAAAAAAGGTCGAAACTTTTTCAAATTGTTTTGATTTCGTTATTACTAGCTAAGAATTAAAAGTGGCATCAAA
Organism: Saraca asoca; assembly: GCA_026873985.1. Taxonomy (NCBI): domain Eukaryota; kingdom Viridiplantae; phylum Streptophyta; class Magnoliopsida; order Fabales; family Fabaceae; genus Saraca; species Saraca asoca. The sequence continues at coordinate 5,497 of JANHAO010024927.1, forward strand.
AATATTAAAGCCGTACAGCTAATTCTGCAATGGATTGCTAGCATTTTGTGAGACTTCCCAAAAGCATTAATAGGCTATTACAGCACTCATAGAAATTAAGAAAGGAGAAATAAAAAGCAGTCTGATACAAAGACAGCAGTAGTAGCCACAACTACAGCTGCAAAGAGGGGATAGTAGACCGAAAGCTGATACCGCCTAGAGAAAGCGATAACTCGTAACTCTATGGCCTATTTTTGACAGATGTACACTAGGGACCCTCATAGGCTTCCCTTTGCTACAACAAGACACCATCTCTTCCCTCTGTGTGCAGTTCAGATTTAATTTGTTTTGGGTTTCGTGCTGAATTCAGTGTATGTTTTGTTTGTGCCATTAAAGAGGGATTTTTATTGGAGGTCTGGCTTTCTGGTATGTATGTTACTGCGTCCGTCTTCTTCCTTTTCGCAATGTAGATGTTTTCAATAGATTTTCTGCTTTATAGGTTGTTGTAGGCACTTAAGCCAAAGAGGGAAATCAATGTGAAAATAAAAAAATGTCGTGTCCTGGAAGAGAAGGGGGTAAGAGACAGAGGAAAGGTCATGTATTTTGTATATATCATAGCTTAGCTTCCATGCCAATGACAGTAAAAGGGCCTTTCCGTGTTACCACTTTCAATCACCCAGAGCTATAAGTTCCTCTCAGATTCTCTGAAAGCCAATACGAAAATTTCCCCCTTCTGTAAAAGGGATTTCAGGAAAAAGGAAACTTTGATTAAAACTGGGTTTGTCCTATTGGGGGGACTTATGAGCAATAAACCAGAAGAAGAAACTCACGTGAAAACAACGGAAGATTCATCATCAGTTCAAGCTCGGCCATTGAATTGAATTGAAGGTGTTGGAAGATGCCATCTCTATATCTCACTCACACTGCTAAGCATAAGCAAAGACCTCTAGTTTATCAAAGATTTGAAAGGCCATTCGTTTAGATTTGGCATTTTTATTTTTATCGAGAGAGAGAAGGTTAAGTTTGGCGGGGACGGAGGAGGTGTACGGCGGGACAGAGTGAGAAGTTCGGGGAATGGATTTAAAAGAGAGGGGAGAAAAGAAAACCGGTGAAAGAGAGATGATAAGATGGAACATAGTCCACATCATTATCAATACCTTAGCATCTATCGAACCTTCCAAATTACCACTCTACTGTCACATTCTTTCCTTGCCTCATCCTTCCCTGTTTACAATTACGGCACCTGATTTTTTGCCAGTAACGTAAATAATACGTGCTTAAGGTTTTTTACCAATTTATCTCTTTCCCTGCCGAAGCCCAGATGCCATCCTTTTTTAAAAACAAATATATGTAAATTATTACAATCAGCAGAGTTGTGATGATGCATGCCAGTTGTGTTCTCTATATTATTTGTGTGTGTGACTATATAATTATTATATTACTCAAAGCAAACATAATCATAAAAAGTATAGATCAATATTTGACAGATAAAAGTCAAAAGCTATCGTAACACTTGTCACAACTATTAGAAAAAAAAACAAAAAAGGAAAGAAGAAGAAGTCATGGCCGTTATATATGATTTATGTCGATAAGTTGTCTAAAAAACTAGAAGAAAAATAGTATACTAAGACCGCATGCAAAAATTCTAAAAAAGAATTAAATTTGTAAAGCCTTGGCCTTACATGTAGCTTATGAAGCTTGGAACTCTTCTTCCAGCATCTATTTGTGCCTACATTTTTTGTTATAATATTGTCGAAACCGAGGGTGAAAAAAAAAAAAGTGTATCTCTAATTGAAGATAATTGTGAATTAAAGATTACACTTACCACAATTTGCGTGTGCATATTTGTGTTTCTAATTTACAAATGAAGTTTAGTGCCAAGAGATATGAATAGTTATGGAAATCCTTGATCCTAGCTATAAACATAGGGACGTGTGTGACTAAAATCCATCTAGCTACTACTACTGAGATGAAGTTTCATGTTAAAAAATTATAAAAATAACTCTGAAATGTGCTAATTAATTAACTTGAATCTTACAATCAATTTTTTAAGTGAGAATCTCAAAAAAGTGTTTCATATATGAAAAAGAAAAAAAACAAATCGCAGAACAAGCAAATAGCAATATTGGGATTATCAAATCTAAACTATTATGCGTTTGGTAGTAATGGATCAGGTTTCATGATTTTTCAACTTTCTTGGGTCGCACTCACTCTCTCACTTTGCTTTACAATAATGCTTCACAGACCAAGCAATCAGGGGAAAAGGAAAAAGAATTATGTGTGATTCAAAATATTAGTGCGTGGCTACCACTTCTGGAGATTTCCTTGACGTCTTTGTTTTTGCATTTGACGAAGCAAGTGGCCTTTCTCTCGTTTTCTCAGCAAACAAACAAACAACGTATCAATAGGGGAGACAGATTGACAAGAGCCACAGGAGGCCTAACAGACCTTCAAATAGACTGACATTATAAGCTTATTAGGGTTAAGAAGTCGAATATTGAGATTCAGATAAAAATTACAACTAGAAAAACAATGGAGTCGTTGAAATTTGACCAACACAGTGAAGGCTAGCTAGCTACGTTTCAAAATGAAACAGAAAGAGGTATATAGAAAAAAGAAGAAGTTGAGGAGTGAATACTAACCTCAAAAGGAATAGCTTTTGGGCTGTTGAAATGAACAAGAGAGAAGGCAGCAATCTTCACTGGTTTATGATGGAGACACAAGACAAAGCACTATCATGATTGATGTCTTGTTATATATTTGCTGTCTGTATATTGTATGTTTGTGTCTGAGAGAGAGAGAGCCCATTCAGGGCTTTGTTTGCTTTCTGCTAAATAAAGTAAATGCTGATAGTAAATTATGAGAAGAATTTGGAAGCCACGGCGGCTTATGGGGTTGGGTATCACAAGTTGTTAAAGACAAATCCCAACTCAATCTTCTCTCGATTTCCTCTCATTTAAATCTAAAAGGTGCTTCCTTACTTCCTTTCTACCCTTATACCATCCCCATACCATGCTAGCTGGTGCCAATAAACTAAACAACAAATCATCATTTTTTTTTCCTTTTTCCTTGATTTCACATTTACAAACTTCCATGCAATAAATCATGACATAAATTATAAGTTTACTCTTGGAGTTTGAATTTCTTGGGAGTTGATTTTTATAAATTAGGAAATTAGATTCCTTGCAGTTTTGTTGGAGATTTGTAAGGAGAGAGACAAGAGTAAACTTTCTCTCTTTATGGATCCCTGCAATAGTGTTAGAATAAAGAATATTCTTATAGGATCATAACTCTAGAAATGTCAATTATATCAGCATTGCAAAATTAATTTAATTATTTTTAATATAATATCTAAAATTACTCGGGTCATCCGGAAATAAATGTCTAAATTTTCATTTTATATATGGTAGTAACTTTTTGCATGCATCTGAAGATCGTATAAAATATTTGGCTACATGAGGATATAAGTAGTCAACGAATCTGAAATCAGCTAGAAAGTAGTGAGATCAAAAATTTTTTATACTATGAGCACGAGGCCAAGTTAATTAGTCACTAGTTTTCCTTTTATTTTTGCTGATGATATCTTTGCCATATAAGCATGTGGTCCTTTCTTAGTTGTACGATCACTCCCTGATTTTTGTTTCCATCTTTTTGGCAGTGATTATGGTAAACTTTTCTTCCAATAACAACAAGATCAATATGTATGTATGTGACTCTTTTCAAACTTCAAACTCAAGTTCTGATTGGTTTTATAGTTTCCTCCTATATCAGACGCTGTAGAATGGGAAAATTTCAATATGATCCTTTTGTTATGTTTGATTCTTCAATTATTTTTTGCAACTTCAAATGGGCTTTAATTCTTGAGAGTTATTTCCACATCTTGCTAAATTTTATAGACAGACACTTAAAGAAATAATATTAAGAATATTTAAATTCATAACCATTTGACTTGATTTGTGTCGGCAAATTTTCTTATACTTGTAAAGCGAACTATAAAACTAACAAGCTATTGTTCAATTTGTTCAAAGTAATCATTTATAATGTATGGCTATCAATACTGATTTGGTATCCTCACCTCAGCAAAGTCCGGTATAGTGCTTGGATTAGTCCTTTTTATCTCCTAATAAGGTACATGTTAAAATACAGGCTATATTCATTAATTCTCCGACATATATATATAATGGTTTTATAGCCACAAAACTGATGGTACTTTCATGCTTTCACCATGTAACTTGGAGGAGAGAGTGGTGAACTCTATTATATGAAGATATATAAAGGAATAAAATGGAACCTTTTTGTAGTAAAAACTAAGCTAAGAAACAAAAGACCAGCTCAGAGTGACACCAAATTAAAAGACATGTTTCCATGTTATTCATTCCTATCAAACATACAAGGAATTCTTGCTGGTTTACCAAATCTAAGGGTTTTGTGGGGGTTGTTTTTATTATTCTACTTAAAATGGACCAAGGTCTAGACCCCACTCACATGTCCTATTGTTGTTTTCATGAGAGGTTCACCGATTTTCTTGGATTTTGACTTGGAATCCACATATTCCACCCAATCCCAACCATTCATTTTCCTAAATGCTTATCCCTTTCTATGCCCCCTTTCAGCTAAAGGTGCAAATCATATTCAAACTTTGATCAATTGCTCCACTGGCATTTCTATCTCTATTTTATCCATTTATTCATATGATTTGTTAATAATTTCCAAAGGAGTGTATGATTGGAGAGTATCCTCAAGATACGAAGATCCTTTCTTACTTTAAATCAACTACTGAGTGCATGTGTTCAAATATTTATCTTGTCTAATTTCTATTAATTTATCCATAAACTGTTGATAAATCAGATACTATGCAGATTACAGATTGCAGAGCTTCAACTGTCAACGTTGAGGAATGCATCATATGGTGTTTTCTACAGATGGATGTGTGGTCCACAGATTAGAATCATTTTGAAATCGTTGTACACTTATGGCCATTATTCATTTTCATTTCAATCATGCCCTATTCTAGATTTTGGTCAAAGGAAAAAGATTTATTAAGAAAATTCTAAAAGCTTTAAATGGGTCAGCCGGCTACGCATGTCAGGTGTTTGTTCAAATTCTTATAAGAAAAAGGAAAAAAAAAACATTATAAGTCTGGGGAGCATAATTGAGACACATATCGTGGAAAGGGTTTAAAAATTGTGGCCAAAACTAAATGGTTGAGAAGAAGATGAGGACGAGGGACAGTAGCAGTATGTGATTTGCCCATCAACGAAAAGTACAATACCTGAGAAAGCTAGGTGTTTAAGATTCACAAAGATGGCGTATGTGGCCTAAGGTCAATGGCTAGCAAAGATATGACCCTCTAATGATTAAAACATGAAATCTGCATCCAAATAACAAAATGAAGCAGAGCATATAATACTTGGGTATCAAGCAAGGAGCGTGGCACACAGTGATCCCTATCCTGGCTCAGAGCATTTTTCATAATATTTTAAATTTACTGTGAGGTCTACGTTCTTTACCGCAACAAGTTTGAGTTGTTTGTTTTGGCAACCTACAGGGTAGGCCTCCTTACTTGACCCACAGAAGTAGCCTTTGCTGTGGAATGTCAAGAAAGAAGAAACACGTTTGCTTCATGTCTCTGAAACACTGCAAATACAACAAGGCTTTGCTTGGTAAGTGAGAAAAAAACTAGAGGAAAAAAAATGAGAGAAAAAAAAAAAAAAGGTAAAATGTTGATTGGTGGAGAGGAAAAAGAAAATTGGTTAGTTAGGAGGAAAATGAGAGGAAAGAAAAGAAAAAGAATAAGTTTGTATTATAATAATATAAAATAATCATAAAAAAATTTGATAAATAAAATTAAATTTATTTTTAATAAATTTAAAATATAGTTAGAAATAAAGAAATAATTTTTATATAAAAAATATCTGTTTTCACCAATTAAATAAATTTAAAAAAATTTATATTATAATAATATGAAATAATAATAAGAAAAATTTTGATAAATAAATTT
>JANHAO010024928.1:0-11502 GCA_026873985.1 Saraca asoca
TATAAGAAATACACAAGCTTTACAGGTACTTGCTAACTTAGAAGATTTCTAAATCCCTAGAAATCTCAAAATAAAATTAGAAATTGAGAATGTAAGAAATACAATACTAGATAGTTTAAGATATAAATCTTAAACAGACTAATGATAATCGCGATTAGAGAAATGATCTAATGGTTGTATGAGAAATTTGCAGAAAAGCTTCAAAGAAAGAGAAGATGAAGAAGAGAGATTTGCAGAGAAAAAATCTTTTTCATCTTTGAGAGAAAATTTCTGAGCTATAAACGTTTTGTGTAGTCTTCTATGTGTGTATGTATTCATTTTGTGATAAGAAAAACGCTTATATAGATAGGATAGTTAAGTGGCAGTTAGGCAATTGTAATTGTCATAACCGTTTTGTAACAAAAAAATCGTTCATTCGTCAATACATCGATGTTACTTCGATGTGGGTCTGCCATTCAACTAATGCATTAGTGTTACGTCAATGTATAGTGTATAATTTTTCAGCTGTACATCAATGTATGCTTCGAAATAATGAAAAATCAAATATTTCGGTAAGTCAATTTGAACTATATAAATCGATGTGACTTCAATTTGTGTTTTCAAAATTTTCTAAATACATCGAAGTGGCTTCGATTTATATTTGAAGATATTCTTGAGTAAATCGATGTGATTTCGATTTACAGTGTGAAAAACTGTGTTTTATAAAAATGTGATTTTCTAAAAATATTTTTCTCTTCTTCTTTCTTTTCTTGTTTTAAAAAAAAGTGGATCATTTTCTAAATGAGTTTATTTACATACAAAATAATCCTAAAAAAAATAAAAGAACAAATGATCTTCTTTCATTTGCATCAAATGGTCTTGTAACCTGAAATCAAAATAATTAAATTGTGTTTTTATTTATCTAAACTATTTTAGTGAACATTGTAAAAATATAATTAAACTAACTATTTTGCTTAATTGTTTGGGTATATTATTTGTTCCAAGAACTTAATGATTATTTAGTATATTTTCTAACAAAACCTAAGTTCTAAGTTATATTAAGTGGTGTTTTAGCTTCATTATTAGATTTTAAAATTTACAAAGTATCCAAAAGTATTGTTTTAATTAATTTAGTTATGGTATGATGGAATCCATGTCTTGAATTCTAGTTAATGTTATAGAAGCTTGGTTTTATTAAATTTTAGAATGCATAGTAAAATGACTAGACTCTTTAATAAAGTAGACATTTAAAGTCTTTTATAGTCAACCTTAGTCTTAATAAGGTAATATTTAAAACTTATACCTACTTATTTGTTAAATTCATGTGAATTAAAGTATACATACTTAAATTTAATTTATTTTTAATCTAAAGCACCTTTATTACATATAAGATATTTTCAACAACAAGCTTTATTTTGTTTCTCTTTTTTTTTTTTTCATTTAGTTCTATCTAGCATTTTGTTTTTGCCAAAGAGTTTTTCCCACAGAAAGAAACAAACCCAAGCTCTCCCTTTCCTCTTTGATATGCTAACTACCACTCACCTTTACGACAACTCGATTGTTGACGCTATTAATGATGCTTGTTGCCACATCTTCAATGAACCAATGCCACTATCTTTGTGTGATTGGAGCCCTTGAAGTTGTCAAGTTCAACTAGGTTTGAACTGACAATGATGCGCCCTATTCAACCAACTTCTGTCAGGCTTCGGTGTCATTCCACCATGTCTGTTCAATAACAGCCACTTGATGTTAGAAGCTTAGAGGTGCCTAGATATAGTTCGATGACCTTTTCCTTGCTAAGTAGAAGCAATTGGCCGATCAGTCCAGTGGTGAAGATCGCTAATGAATTTCTATAGAATCGACTCTTTTATGCATTTAGATGATCTATTGAGGATGAAGATGAGTAAATAATTTTGCCTAAATCCTTATCTTAAGCTAGGTATGAGTTCCATCCCAAAATTTCCATTGATTTAAGATAATTCTTAGAGGCATTCAATTAAATTTTGTAAATGACTTAGATTGTAAAGAAAAAAATAAATGATAGAGGTTAATTTGGGGGTTTGATTCGTAAGTAAATTTAGAAATTTTGGTAAGATGTATGAAAGAAGAGTTCAAGGGACCATTTGTTATGGGTAACTCCTAATGGGTACCAATTTAGGATGTGGCTATTTTTGCCAGATTTTAAATGGGGTTTATGATATTTTTTGCATATTAATTGTTTAGAAGTAGGTTTTAAAGAGGTTGAGCAAAATAAAAGTTCTTAGTTAAGAGATTTTTTGACACAATTGAATGGGTAAGTTTGTAGTTAAGGGTAGAAGCTTATTGTTTATTAGTTGTTTTTGAAATTCTTGTCTTTATTGAAAATTTTAGGATTGGGTACTATTCCTTAAGCTTTGAATTAGAAGGGAAAATTTAGCTTTTGGAGGGAAGAATAACTCTTTTTATAAATGGGAATAATGAAATGCATAAATTTGGCCTAAATGACATGATCGGAACTGAGGGCGCTTAGAAACATCATTTTGGAATTGGAAAGAAGTATTGAAGATGCCAAATGTGTCAAGCCGGAAAGCTTCAAACTAAACTCAATCAGCTTAGTCATTGTGAGTGAATGATTCACCCCTCTCTCTACATACATAAACTATACAAAAGATGATTTCATTTACAAATTTTAACTTTGAACATTACATTGCATTCTAACTATAAATCGATTAGAAGCTCTTACTAGACACTTGGATTTGAAAATAAGAATTGTTTATTATGCCAAAGAATCTATATATGTGTGAATAACAGTTGGGTCTTGGGTACTCATTGTATAAGTTGATACTGGGATTTTCACTATTGTGAAATAATTGATTGCTTTAAATATTGAATAGCATTATCCTATAACTTAGAATGATTTGAAACTATATTTTCTACTTGTACGAGAAATGTGGTATTTTTTTAGCAAATTTTATTTTATAACATTGGAATGGTTGATGCTTGGTTGTTTCATGAAGGTTACATTGAGAATGTATTTATTGTTATGGAAATGTTTGATGGTGTGCAAAGTATTTGTAATCTCTTCCAAAATATAAATTATGAATTGTGTATGAAAAATTGTGATTGGACGAAAATTATTTATGGCTTTTGAAAAGAGAATGGGATCCTTGGGCTATCTCTTGTTGAACCACCAAGTGCAACTGGAACAAAAAATGAAAATCATGACCATTAACATAGTGGAGGAATAAGGGGAGAGTAAATTGGTGGAGTGACAAGGTGAATGGAGATGGATCATTGAAATTAAATATTGACATTGGATTACTTAAAGAAAGTCACCAATAGATCTTATTGGTAAGTGAAAACCAAGTATCTTATTCTTTTTCCTTTCTTGATGAAACGTTGTTTAGCTAATTTTATCCCATATAAGATTTTGACCTATCTACACTTGAGTCTAAACTACTTCTCATGTAAATTGGCTACATATCTTTCTTTCCATTATTTGAAATTTTGTTATCCTATTCTAAATTATTATATCTATCATTTGTACTATAAATTAATGTTCTTAAGCGTTTTGCATGAAAAGACTAGTATATGAAATTGTAAATTTCAAATGGATTTTATTAATATTATTTTTCTTTATATACTTGAGTTATATTGCAATTTATTATATTCATAGAAATCTACTTTTAATGGTGTGGAGTATGTTTGTTTCTAGTGTTGTGGCAAATTAAAGGACACTAAATTTTATAATTATAAAAATCGATTTCCAAATGCAAAAGGCTTCATATTAGAATAAATGTTGTGTTTATGGGATTACATGTATTTTCAATAAACATTATTTTCTTGTATAAATTGTTCACTCATTGAGTTTTAATGAAATTCACCCCATTTTTTTAAAGTATTTTTAGGTTTTAGGTTGGCCCACTATTGAGAAGACTAGCTTGTTGGAGATTGAAGATTTGAGCTTGGAGGAGATATTTGGTAGTTGAAATATGGGTCACATGCATATAAGTCTTGAGTTGTCATGTTTGTGTCAAATGTCATGTGTCAAGTAGCATTATGTGTAGTTTGGATTGTCTGTAAAGGTGCTGGGTAGGACATCTAGACTTTCAATGTTATTTTGGCCTTGAGCCTGGTGTCTGAAAAACAGAATAAATTATGACAAATTTTTTTGTAGAAATTGCTTTAAAATATGAATAAATGTGTTTTTTTTCTTGAAAATCTTGAGCAATTGACTCCTTTAAACCTCTTTTATAAAATGTCCATTATAGGTTTTACAAGTTGATTGTAAAGTGTAAGACTGGTAGGAGGTTGTCTCGAAATGACTATGCCAATCACATTCCAAATTTGGAACATGACATATATGATGATGAATAAATTAGTGATGTGTGCATTGAGTAATGTATTGAACAAAGGTGCTAAAGTGAATAAACAGAGCTATTAGTTTGTGAATATTCATCTCTGTTGTTCTGGTGTCTTTCTAAATGAGAGTGCATGGTCTTTATTTCTCCTAATTGCAAGTCTTGTTCCAATAGAAATCCAATTTAAAACAACTAAATGATAACTATGTACACTATCAAATGCAGATTTCATTACTATACCTTTTCGTCTTTTCTTCAATCTTAATCATGCTTAATTATTTTGATTTCATTGAAAATAATAATAGTGACAATTCAATTCAAATCAATCAATTAGTTTATCAAATTTAGACTTCTTTACTAATTTTAATGGGATGGGAGTTATCTCTATCAGTGTTGAGATGAGTTTGCAATCACAATTTTTTGTGCAAATTAAAATTTGTTCTAACATTTTGTATATAACTTCTACTAATTTATTACTAGTGAGGGTCTCAAATAAAGATATATTACAGATCTTACCCCTATTCTGCTAGGGGAATTTATATACTTTTTTAATTATTGTAAATTCTTTGAATTTGATTAGATTGTAAATAATTATTTTGTATCTAGAAACATTGTAGAGAATTAATTAGTAAATGTGTAGAATACAAAATTGACAATTGTATAACAAAAATGTAAATGCAGAAGTAGAAAAATAAAGATCCAATGCACAGAATTTTTAAAGTGGTTTAAGTTGAATTAAAATCGCAGTTCAATTCTACTTCACTGGATAATCTTCAATCAAATTATCTCTTTTATTATCAAAATATTAGGATTAAAAACAAGCTCCTAAAATGCCTATTTGACACACAGGAATTATAATAGGGATCTTGCTAACCTAGAAGATTTTCACTGGCTCTTCTAAACCTAAAATAACCACATGAATTTCAACAGGCTCTTGCTAACCTAAATAAGATTCCTATCAACCTAGAAATCTCAAAAGAAAATACAAGATAAGAAAAGATTAAGGTAAAGTAAAAAATACAATACCAAAAAGTTTGAGAGAAAATTCTCAAATAGCTAATGTGAATTTTACAAAAATTTGATATGAAATCCTTTTGATTCAAAGATCTAATGAGGTAGAATCAAATCTGAATAAGCTCTGATTGCTTTTTGATTTTCGCACTTGAAAAAGAGAGAAAAATATGAAAAACTTATGAAAAATGCACATGGTTACAAGTTTTATAACTACTGTAACTAACTGTAATAGAATAATTAACTTTCAGCTTATAAATTGATTCTTGAATCAATGTAGAGCAAAATCTTAACCTTTGGTTTAAAAAAATTTTCAAAGCTTTTCTTTATAAATCGATTGATGAATCGATTAATATAGATTTTTCAACATAAATTAATTTAGAAAATATAAAATCATTTTATAAAATCTGTACTTATGAAAAAAATTTTGTTTGAAAAATATTTAATTTTTTACCTTTTTCAAGTGGTTTGTTTATACCTCATTATATCAAATAAAAAAATATTTTCTTGAGTCAAATTTCATTTGAATTCACTTACAAAAGATTCTATAAAAATAAAATAATTACTAAACCTAATTTTGATCTTTTGAATCGCATATATACTTTGAACTTGTAAAACAAATTAAAACACTAAAGTATAATAGTAATGTAAATGATTTAGATTAAAATTGTTTTTCAATATCAAAACTAAAAAAATTATGTAGCTAGGAAACCTACACTAACAATCAGCAAATGATCAAATTGTCAAATGTGGTGGTTCGACAAGATTGATGGCCTTTGAGTCATTGACTCCAAATGCCGAACCTTTGTCCAGAATTAAAAGAACCTATTTCCCAGAATGAATGGTTTCAATTGCCAACATTTAACCTATTTCCTATGGCCTTTAAGCTCATAATTTATTGTTTTTGCATGGTCTCATAGTAAATCATTCATTTCACTTAATATATTACCTTAAATTATGGTAATTTCTATAACTTATTTACTTAAATAGGTTAATGGGGTCTAAATCTAAAATTGGGTGGGTATATTAAAGTGATTTACAACAAAAATTTAATTATATATGTTACAAAATTAGCTCATAAATATCTAAGATATAGAAAAGTGAGTGTGGAAAAGTTGCTTGGGATTGGATTGACAATCCACGTAATGTAAACTATATTGCGATTATTATTAAGTGGTTAGGAAGAAACAGATAAATTTGATAGATATAATTTAAGGCGTGGATCAATTGAGATTTAGTTGCAGTGTTAGATGACATTTGGTGGGAAACGTAAGCTTTATCAGCGAACATTGTTTGCTTTTGTTGTGAAACAAGAGAAAAATTTGTCCCAAAATAAAGTCGAAGCTAAGATATTCTTTGAGTTGTTTTTCTTTCTTTCTTTCTTTCTTTTTTGCACAGTTGAGTCAGCCAAATACGCTAACTTGGAGAAGGTAGTGAGTGCAAACGTGGCAGCTATCATCATGCAAATTGATTTATACCACAAACACTTTGAAATTGAATTCTTCCTCAACCCGAATCCTAAGGTACACAAAACCCTAAATTTGTCATGGATATGTAAAATTAGAACAAAATTAATGGAAATCTCTGCTATTGTCATTGACCTGTAAAATTTCTGCCTATTTAAACACTCATGGCATCCCAAATTAATCAAGGAAGAAGAAGAAATCAACCATGGCAACTCGTGGCTCCGATCTTCTTCTTTCCATCTTCCTCTTTGTGATCACATTCTTCTATCTCCAACCAACCACGGCCACCGTCGACGTCGCATCCATCTCTGCCCCCGCTCCTACGGATTCCAACGCCAATGCTGTTGCCTTCGTTCACTTATGTTGCCATGTCGCCCGCTACTCTGACGTTTGCTTCTCCTCCCTCTCTCCCTATGCCAAGACCATCAACGAGGACATAACTCAATTTGCTCGAGTTGCCCTCTCCTTGAGCGCAAACAAGGGCCGTGGCTTGGCTTCCTACATAGCTAACCTCACGGGCGATGGTGCCGACTCCAGCATTACCTCTGCCCTAAGCAGCTGCTCCCTTAACCTCGATGATGTCGTCAATCAAATCCATGACTCAGTGAAGCTGATTCGTCGAATTAACGGTGATGGCAATTCAGTTGATTTGTTCGGCCTGCAGACAAGCAACATGCAGATGTGGATGAATACTGAACTCACAATTGCTGATTCATGTATAAACAAATTGGCAGGCATGAAGGACGAAGCTGTGAAAATGGAAATAGAGAAACAGGTCGCAGAGTTTAAAAAGCTAACTATGAATGCGATTACCATTGTGAATAGTTATGCCAAAAAATTGCAGTCATGAATAATTGATTTGCAGTTGAAGCAGAAGCAGAAGCATTCCTTGCTAGCAAAAAATAAAATAGTGAAAAAAAAATAAAAAGGAAGAAGGATAAAATAGAATAACATGCATGCTGTGTAAGAACGCATGATGAAGTTTTAGAGATTTTGACATTCCAAAACTCATCATGGATGTAGTATTGCATTTGCAATCTAATTCTTCTTACGCTTTGAATTTTCTCTTTTTTATCCTTTCTTCATAATTTTTTTTTTTTTTTTGTTTTCTGGGTTGAAGCATTTCACTAAATCTGCCTCTGTTTCTAGTTGATTGCAGAGATGTAATAGTGAATTATGCAATGAATAATAATCTCTTGAAGAAAGGGAAATAATGTGTGGTTACATTTTCTGTTTAAGAACTCTATATTGTGTTTCTATAGAAACATTGAATATAATTTGAATACAAATTATATGGTGTTGATATTATAAGAACAAAAATAAGAAATTCATGTTTTCAATGATCTATATATGCATAAAAGTTGGATACACAAGGGAATTTTGCGGCAATAAACCATTCAAAATAAAAAAACCATGTAAATTATCTTGAACTACCAAATAGTAATTCAGATAAAATCGGCCTGGCTGGGTTAGGGAGCTTTAACCCCATGAGTTGCTATGATTTTATCCATTCGGAGTAGCAAACTAGCTAGATATAATTTATGTCAAGTAAGCCTCTCAATTAGTCCTTGTTAACTATGACACTGCATGAACTTTAAAATCAGATTTCTTTTTTTCTTATTTTTATATATAAATGTTGTGAGAGTAATTTCTATATTCAAAGATTGGAAAATTGGTTTTTCTTTTAGCTTCTTCCCGTGAGAATAGTTACTTTATGATGATAGTGTTATTGGCTAAAGTAATTTAACTTGTGGTTGTAAGCATTCGATTTTGTTAGGATTGTTTATATATTGACGCCAAATGATAATAAGATTTGAAATTCAGAAATGGCAAAAAATATTTTTTTATATCATAATAATGAGAATGAAAAGATTAATATATATATATATATATATATGAGCACACACACAAGGATGGATCAATTAACACTAGTATAAGTCCAAATGATTTATACCAAATCTAAACCACCATTAATCTTTTTAAAATTTAAAGGTTTAGATTCAATTCATTTTAAATTTTTTTTATACTACATGGAACATATTATCCCTCTCAATTAATGTATTAAATAAAAATTCTTCAATCAGAAATATACTACAAGTCTATTTCAATAACAAAAATATTAAATTAAAATTAGAAGATTTCTTTGATGATTATTAGGCAAGGTTTTCTTTATGATTTGAATAGTAAGTACACTCATTCTTTGAAATTTCACAATTAATAATATAGGTTTTTATTTTAAAATCATTTTTTTATTTTGAAATAACACCAAGAGAGCATTAACTTTATTAATGTTAATAGTCGAATCTGGTCAATCAAAAAGTTCAGAAAACCTCAAACTACAAATTGAATGTAAACAGAGAGAGAGAGAGAGAAAGAGAGAGAGAGAGAGAGAGAGAACAGGGAGACACCAGGAGGTTTTTAATATGGTTCGGCTATTTGACCCCTACGTCCACAGTTTTTATTACTTTTTGCTGAGTGTTTTGTATCTGATGATTGGTGGATTGCGTATGTATTGTATAATGATTTCACCCCTTTTTATAATGGTTAGGTGGTTACAGTTTGAATGTAAATCTATAACAGATAAGTATCATCACTTGATTAGGATTACATAATGGATAAGGATTGTTGGTTATAACAGATTCCCATTAAGATAGGAAACTGAATAGATTTTCTTGGATTGATGATTAGGGATGTATGCTTCGATTTGTGAGATGAGCCTTGCTCTCAATGACTTGAAGTTATTGCTTTGACATGTATTGACCAGTAACCTAAGCTCATATTTGGCAACCTGATGTCTTGGTCTAGTAGCCTCAATCCTAAATGAGCTGGGCCCTTATCAGCTAAGTCTATTCATTGGGCTTTTATCAGTCCATTTCTGCGGTACTAAAAATTACCTACAACATTAGCCCCTTAGTTTTCAATTTGTTCTGCAGACTGGGAGCTAAAATTTTGCTGGTAAAAGCTTGCAACTTCAATCTGCAATGCCATTGTTCAGACTTGTATCCCATCATCTTGCCTATACTATCCATATTTAATGCGTATTTTCCCCTAGCCGTAAACATGGCAGTGACCAAGCCTCATTTTTTGTTGGACCATTATATTGAGGGCATTTGATTAGTCTTGAATTCTTTTGGTGAGGTTAGGCGAGTTATTTAAGGCATGAAAGATCCTTTTTCCCATTTCCCAAGTTTTAGTGACATGATGGACTCATTAGTTGAGCCCCCCCCCATGTTTTTGACTATCTGGATCTTAAATGTGGTGCTATGGGGCATGTATGGCCTACTGCATAGGGAGTTTCCATGGACAATTTCTCTCTGAGGATTTTGGGAAATTTTGTATAGATCTTATTTCCTCATGGTGATGTTTTGAAGAATTTAGTTCTTTCATCTTTGTTCCTTTTGCCTCCTTAGGAGGAGTATGAGGAGAAGTTTGAGAGCAATCTAACAGATGACCATATGATGGATGATGTACTCATTTCATGGGTTGTTTTTCCACCCCACCTAGTTTTTAACTTCTAAAGGCCAGCCTTTCTCTAAGGATATGATAGCTATAAGCTTTTTTTGATTTGTATTTTTGAATCTTTCATTTGTAATTTTACCTCGTTGACTGAGGTTTTTTTTTAATGAATTTTTCATGATTCTCTTGCTTTTCCAAGTATGTCATGTTGGATGTTTAGTATACCACAAAATATGAATAGATTCTTGCAAATCATATTTTAATAAACATTGGCTAAGTTAAATGCCCAATTAGTCTTCTTAGCTTGTGAACCATGACAATGTATATTCATTAGGTTGAAGTAGGTTGCACGAGTTGTGTGCCTAGGTTGGTCATAGGACAGTTGCGCCTTAGCTAGCATGAGTCGAGTGCTCAGGTAAGTTGCACCACAACAATCATGTTGCTTAGTAGGTTGCATGAATGCAATGCCAAGTAATAGGTCACATGAATGTGGTGCCAAGTAGTAGGTCACATGTATGCGGTGCCAGGGAGTAGGTCATATGTATGCGGTGCTAGGGAGTAGGTCACATGTGATGCCAAATAGTAGGTTGCATGCAGTGGCGAGTAGTAGGTTGCATGTATGTGATGCCAATCAGTAGGTGATAACACAAGATTTGACACAATTATTTGTCCTCATACTTAGCATTTTAAGTGCTAAAATGTCATGTTTCCAGTTGTGTTAATATGCATTTGTGATTTGGTGTCAATTGGTTCATTAGAACAAATTTCTGCATTTTTGGCCATTTTGAAGAATTTTCTGTAATCCTTGCATAACTTGAGCTATACTTGTCCAATTGACGTGATTCTTATCTTGTAGGAAATGTAAGAGATATCTCTACAACTCTCATGAATACTGCAAGAGCTGAATCCATCATTTGGTTATCTGAATTTACAGATGAAATTACTATAGTTACTACAGAATTCTGCCTCTCGGGCAGCCCGACCTCCATGCCTTCAGCAGATCATAACTTGAGATGTAGAGATCCAAATGAGCTAAAATTAATCCAAAATGGAATTTAACACATAAATACACATTTCATATGAAGACTTCCTGGGTTGGAAACATCAAATTGGGAGTCAAAATGGAGTTGTAATTCACGGGCAGAAATTTTGCATAAACTGGGCTGATGCAGCTGGTTTTTAAGGGCCCAATTGACATCCAAATCAAGCCCATTTGCTCCAACCCAAATGCAGCCAGCTGGAGACCTGAA
>JANHAO010024929.1:0-11483 GCA_026873985.1 Saraca asoca
CCTACAAATGACCCAAAAAAAATTTTTTTTAAAAAAAACCCAGAAAACAACCCTCTCCCTTAACACCCACCAACAAACAACAACCCCCCCCCCCCCCCCCCCCACACACACACACACACACACACACACAAACTCTCAAAATCAGTCTCTTGTACGCTGAATCAGCACATCCATCAAGTCATCAACTCAACACATTCTTCATACTCTCTCAGGCAGTCATTTCCAAATGATATTTCTTAGCCGTAAGAATGAAAATTGCTAATGTTTTTTTGGCGGCGCAATTAAAGTATATTATAATTTTATTCTCAGACAAGGAAAACTACAAATAAAAGAAGTCACATCATTGTCAATTTTTATTTTACAAAAAGTATAATCTAATCTCTATCCTTATTGGAGTGGAAAGGAAAATATGGGGATGGCATATTCTTGGTCGGTCACTCTTTTCATCGTTTTCCATCCTCAATTATTACCACTACTTTCACGATACCTTTAATTATTGGCGGTCATTATTTTCTTCCATTGCCAACAAAGTGTATTACTTTTCAATATTTAAGAGCTTTTACTATTTATCAAGGAGAGGCTCACTTTTGAGAGATATTCAAGATTTTAGCTTATAGAAACTCTAGCTTCGTTGGGAAAATACAAAATATTACGTTATTAAGGGTATGCTTTTTTTTTTTCTGATTAATTTAATATTTTTATCTTTGAAAATATCAATTTTTTCAAATTTATTCTCTAAAGATAATTTTTTATTTTATTATTTAATATTTTAGTTTAAATTAATTTAATCACACTGTTAATTATTCATTAAATTAATAAAGAAAAAAAGTAGATATAACTTAATAAAATTATCATATGTATGTTAAAATATGATATAAAATACCAAATGAATTAAAGTTTTCTTAATTCAAATAACCTAACTCTGGATTTATAAAAAAAATTAGACTAAGAAGACTCCCATGTCACAGTTTTTTTTTCCCAACTAATAAAATAAAGTACATGAAAAAATCTTTTTTTTTTCTTTTTAAAAAAACTTAGTTTCTTCAAAATAATTAATTCATTGAAAACTTAGAAAAATTCATAAAAACATATATAATCACTAATTTTCATTTATTGTTAAAATTAAAATAAAAAGAAAATTAATTTTTTAGGGTCTTGGTAATCTCTCAAACATACTTTAAGAAGTGAAGTATTTAACCATATTAAAAATATTAAATATTTAAAATTTTATGTATATTTATTAATTCATTTTTAATTTATTATAAAATCTAAAAAATAAATTAAAAATACATAAAATTTAGAATTGTTATATTTTCAACATCATTAAATATTTCATAGTCAGTGCTCTTTTAACAAATGCCCCGATTTTAACCCAAATTGAAAATAAAATACAAGAATATAATACTTCTAATAAAGTGTGTGAGGTTAATGAGGTATAATTTATTTATAAAAAATATGAAAATATAAGCAAAAGATAATATATGTGAATGACATGATTACAAAAATTACAAGAAGGTCACAAAAAATCAATTGAATAATGTACATTTTCTTTTTACATATTCATATAAGTTAAGTTCACTGGCAATTTTATTTGTTTATTCACGCTCTTTTTCATCAGCAACTCCCTAAATTACCCTTATTTATTTAATTTTTAAGTTTAATTTATCATAATTTAATTATTTATTCATATTTTTAATTATAATAATATAAGATTTTGGATTTATTTTTGTGATTCTATATGTTTTTATGATTTTTTTTCAAATTTTCAATGAATTAATTATTTTGAAGAAACAAAATCCCTCAACAAGAAAAAAAAATTTCATGTACTTTATTTTGCTAGTTGAAAAAGGAAAAGCCAAAAAAAAAGAATTCATAATATCAGAGTTTTTTTAATCTATTTTTTTTAAATAGATTTAGTATTAATTTATTTAAATTAAGAAATTTTTAATTTCATGTCATATACAAGTGACAACTTTATTATAACATCTCAACTTTTTCCATTACTAATTTAACAAATGGTTAACAATTTGATCCAATTGAGGAAATTTATCTAATAGAAAAATTAATATATTTCAAAGATGAAAACATTAAATTATTATTTTTCTAAAAATCATATTCACACAAAAAAAATTTATTTATTTGTGTTTATAATTAGAAAAAAAAAAAAGAAAATTTCAAAACATATTCTATTAACTCAAAGTTATCAAAGTGAAGTTGTAGGGAAAAAAACACCCACTACTTCATAAGAGAAATTATTTTCGCCTACTAACATTGTATCATTATTTTGTTAATAGACCGTAATTATTGCCTTAGCTCTTAATATGTAATTTTTATTCATCCCAACTCCCAAACATTATATTCAAAATTGTACATTCCTCTGCAAAGCTGGCACTAATAATGCAACAACATATAGTTTCACCCTCTTTACATCTCTAAGCATCATAAAGTGAAAAGAAAACAACAAAACAAGGAAATTACGAGCATCAATCTAACATTTTCACAGTGAACTTCTATTGAACTTAAAAAGATCATCGGATGAAGGTGTATGCCAGAATTTATTAATCCCAGTCCTAAAGATTGGCAATTTTCCCACACCAGAGTCGCCTACTATTTGGCCAGATTGAATCAATAATTCATATTACGAAGATGAGCTTCTCCTTGATAATATCCCACTGTTCAAAAGAAATCATTATAGTACCTGTACTTGATTTCTCTCTCTCTCTCCTCTCTAATCAAGCAGGATTGAGATTTCATTAATCCTAAATTTCCTAACTGTATATACTCAATACTTGTAGGCATAACCCATGGAGTTGATTCGAGGTCGGGTGTTGTGATGCTCATACAGTGAATAACCATAATCCATGGGCCTCATAACCGCGGACTCCCGCTTTCCATCCTGCTCCTGCACTGCCCCAAACACTATCTCATTTGTTGTCTCATTGCTTTGCTCATAGTAAGTATGAGGGATTGATGAACGGTATTGATGGCGATGGTGATGTTTCTGCTGCTGTTGCTGTTGTTGATGTTGCTGCTGCTGAAGATCTCCATCCCATCCGCTGTAGAAAACTCGACTCTGCCACAGTTGTTGCATTTTTTCTGCATCCTTAGACATGAAAGGATATGTTTTTCGGGGTGTTGGGGTTCTGGTGTCAATAGAAGGAGGCTCATCTTCATCTGGAATAACAAAACTTTCTTGAACTGGCCAACCATTTGCGTGCTTTTCAGGTTGTGGGATCAGTGGTTGGCTTTGAAATTGGTAGCTCAGTGGTTTTTTCCTGAAGCCAGGAAATATTCCTCCCATTATCTCCACCACAGATGCCCCTGCAGTTGCAAGAAGCTTTCCAATGGATCCAAAGAAACTTTCTTCTTGCTTGTCAGCTTCATCTTCTGTTGGAATTAAAGGAGGCCTGATGGATTTCAAGGGCCTCTGATATGGACTTGGTGAGATGCTAGACATTGCTGGGCCCTGGTCGTGAAGAGGCACAAGATGAAATCATGAAATGTAAAAATTTGCTTCATTCTTGGGTAAACATTTGAAGAAACTTCAACCATGCAATCTCAGAGCAATATGCAGAGTTTAAATACTATAAGCTTATGAGTAATGCCAGTTAAAAAAATAAAGCACGAAAATGACAATTTTGCTATCATGCAGGAAGCAGCACCTATGCCAGAAAGAGTATATAATTTTTTGAAGCAATTCAATAGCTACTTCATTTAAATTTATTAATGAAGCTCTTGCATGGAAAATGAATCATACTTGACTACTGCCAATTAAGTTATTGTAATAAGCCTATATCTTCTTCCGTTCAGTATAGTGCATCAAACAGTGAAAGGCAAGAGGAAATACTCACATCCTGTGATGCTACAATTGTACCAAGTCTACGTTGCAGCAAAGCCAGCATATAACCAAAGAAGCCAGCCCCGACAAGCATTGCAATCCCTGCAAAATTGAAGGCAATCACTCTTAAATTTGCAATTAGTAGAATCTTAAGATGCAAAAGCTGGGTTGATTTGGTTTACCAAGAGGAAATCCACTTCCATATTGATAAGCACAGTCATCAAAGTGAAGTTGGATCTCCCTGATAGCTCTGTTTCCTCTATCTATGACAAGTAAGGAACAGCTGCTTCCAACGTAAACCACATCAAAGTCATTAGAAAATTTAGCTTCTTCACTCGGTCCATCAACATGGCCCCCTCCCCGGCTATATTTTCCTCCAACAATTGTTGTGACCCCTGCAGATAGAGATATGTTGGAATTATTTCTATTATGGACTTCCTATTTCATAAATTTGTTCTATTAATATCTAAGGTAATAAGGGCGGATTAATTTATATGACATTATGTGATAAACCCAATGGTACCATAGCCTAATGTTTCTGGTATTGGATTGGGTCACTTTGATGGGTGATAAACAAGCCCATTGGGTCACAATTATATATTGTATAGGTCCTAAGTCCTATGACTCAAAGTCAAACACTTTCTCCCATCAGAGAGTAATCATAGAGAATTTCCCAACAAAGGATTGGAGTCATCAAGAGCTAGGATTCTATCAAAGCCAAGAATCAAGAGCATTGAGCAGGATGACCAGATAATCCTAAACTCATTTAATTTTTTATATTCGACTATGTTTAATTACATAATCAATGGGTCCAGTGTTCTCTATAAATTTTCTCAGCAAGATATAGATTCAATATAAAGTTCACACCTCTGACTATAATATGAGAAACAGATAAAATATATAATCAAAGCATTAGACAGTCTATAAGATCACTATACAAGAACAAATACACATATTACCTGAATCACTGATTTTCCGGATTGCCATATTCATAGTGTCTGCAATGTAAATATTTCCTCGGTCATCAACTGTTATCCCCTTTGGATGGTTCAATCTAGCATCCCTGAGCCTCCCATCGACATGTCCAGAATATCCATCAGCAGATCCAGTCACCAGCTTTGGTCTACTATCTGCAAAAATAATATGGACATGATATTTTTGACATGAAAGAAAGAAAAAAAGGAGTTAAATTGTGGAGGAACATTTATATAAAAAGAGAAGTCCCACATATATAAAGGACTTTAAGTTACAGTCATGTAACACATCTTCACAAGGCTCATAAACATGACATGAAAATGCAAAGAAAATGTTATGATGGTTACAGCACAATACATTAAGTTGTTCCAAATTAATGCAATGAAACAATCTCAAATTTTGTTCCACCTGGTCAAATTTAAAAAATCCATCCAGTGCTAGCAATTACTTAGAGCACATCATCCAAGAATTACATGACACTTGTACGAATAACCATGCACTTCTGATTACAGAAATGATTGCCACCTGAGATAAATGATCCAAAAAATTGGTACTAGACATTTGCAAGAAATAATGAAGAGAATGCTGCGGTGACTTAGGGAACAAAATCAAGTTGAGTAGCTCATAAGTTTCAAATGTTCAAGTTTAATTCTATCTAAAGTTACATAAGCCAATGGGATACAAGCAAGTGGATCAGAAAGTCAAGGAGCCAACTAAACCAAACACTAGTTGACAAATTTCTAGATTGGGCAAAAAGAAGCTGCACTGCAATTTTATAAAACCAAATCAACCCCATTAAACATCCAAAAATAGCAGAGGGAAGCCTGACACACCCACACACACACAAAAGAAAAAAAGAACGCACACACAAATCAAAATAGTGGATTAGGCTGATAAATCAAAATCACAAGTGAATCCATTGGAACACTTACATAATGAAAGCGAAGAGGATATCCTGTAAACGTTACTATTAGCAGAATCCAAAATCAGAAGCTCCCCATTGGGCAAAACCTCAACTGCATAAGGCTCGATTCCAAGCTTGCTTCCATCAAACACCGTCTCTACATTATAACCACCCTCGAATTTCATCATCGAACGGCTAGAACTGGCTGCTAATTCATATTCAACGAAATCAACATTTCAAGTAATATTCAATAGAAACTCAGAAAAAAAGAAGAAGTGAAGATTTGATAATGTGAATAGCATTGTGATAGATCTATACCGGTTTTGGTGGTCGCTTTCAGTGACCGAACCCATTTGGTAAA
The DNA here is from genome assembly GCA_026873985.1 of Saraca asoca. NCBI lineage: Eukaryota > Viridiplantae > Streptophyta > Magnoliopsida > Fabales > Fabaceae > Saraca > Saraca asoca. The sequence continues at coordinate 6,079 of JANHAO010024929.1, forward strand.
AGCAGGCACAGCATTTGAAAGAAACCCACTAACAATCTCTGAAAATACAAGGACAATTTAAGCTCAAAATATGAACTTGGTTACTATAAGTAGCTTTCAAGCAGATACCGAAGTAAATACACATAGACTTACTCGCAGGGGAAGTAGTAGATGGTGCTGACGAGACACCTCCAAACAGAACCAAAAGGGCAAGACCCAACAGCAATAGATTCTTACCCATTGATTCAAGTGTGAAAAGGAAGCACCTCGAGTGGTTCAGAAGCTGGGAAATGCAAGCTTTCAACAATGGCGCCCTAACTCATAGCTGGGTTTTGATGCGGAATGCTTGAAACTTAAAAAAGAGTGTGATTATGGCGGTTTTGGGGTAGCTAGCAAAAACCAGTGGGTTTGAGTGAAGAGCGGAGTGAGTAAGAGATGGGAAAGGCAAAAAAGACAAGCAAAAAGAAGAGCAAAAAAGAAGGGAAAAAGCAAAGTAGCATATGTGGGACAGTGCGAGAGAGAGAGAGAATCATATCATATAAATATAAATGTGTATATGCCTTGAATATGTTTAATTTAAATTTAAATTTTCTCACTCTGTAAGTTGTGGTTTAATTTATATTTTTTTAATTAAGTGGTTTAATTAATATGGTAACAGCCAACAACACGACAGTTATTCCCTGCCACTAGCTTTTATTTTACACTATCACAGCCAAAGGTCTGCGTTATGTCACTTCCGGTCCAAAGTCAGTAAATTCTCATAGGGTTTCATATTGGTTTCTCATTAGGTTGGTTGACGAAGTTTAATTAGTTTTGTTTCAACGATTTTGCCTAAACTTTGCATGAGTTACACTTTAATTGTATATTCTATATGCTTATAATTGTAACACTATATCTGTCAAGTCAAGAGAAATGCTTGTAATAAGAATATCTCATGGAATTTACTATCAATCTTAATGTCACACTGACATATGATATTATCAATTTTTCTTTTTTTTTTTAAATATTATGTGTATTAAGTAGTTTATCATTTCTATTATTATAAAAAAGTATTAAAATAAGTTTATATTTATCAAATATAGTTAAGTAAATAGTTAATTCTTATATATCTTTTTAATATTATAAAAATTGTAACATTCATTTTCACTCAAATATTATTATCTTCTATTTGTTAAAAGAGGATGAGTAAGAAAAAATTTTAATTTTCTTTTTATATCTTCTTCTTTTTCATTCCAATTCAAATCATATATAGAAATTCTGTATTTACTTGTTTTAATAATAAATTATTTATTTAAATTATCTATAAGTAATTTTTAATTTTATTGCTATTAAGTCATTAAATGATTAATTTATTTTTAAAAATTTATGAATCATCAAATAATATTTTCATTTATAATTTTATTTTTATAAAGTATTTAGTATTAAAAAAACATAAATTTATTCAAAACCTAAAGTCATTGTACAAATATACATTCATATGCAAGTGCATAGACACATACTCTCTCTAGGGATGCTTTTAAATTAAATTAATTAAACTTTCTCCGTGCCATGATAGTTGATCAAATTAATTAGCATATTAGATAAAATTTGAAAATAATAAATTATTATGAAAGTAAGAAATTAAATTCTAAAGCAAAATATTTCAAAAGAAAGACAAAGAGATCAAAATACAAAAATGGCAAAAATTAAAATGCAACATGAAGTTCTTCCTGATTATTTGCCTGATAAAATCAAGTTTGGTGAATAAACTTGGGAAGGTACATAAAGACTTAAATTGACACTTTACAATCTCACGTATAATATAATAGATAGTATACATTATATATTATTTATAATTTATTTCATTCACTCATAATTATAATAATTTATAGAAAAGTTGTTACAACATTAAAATATCAATTTAAAATTTTCTTTAATTGGTATTGTTTAACTAAAAATGGATGATAAGGTCTGATAGATCTTGGGTTATAGTTATAACCCTCTTTCATAATCAAACTATACAAGCATATATACATGAAACATTTAAAAATGTTAATGTTAAATTTGGATAAATTATTATTTTATATGACATCTATCTTAAGTTTTTATGATAACAGATATTTTGATAAGATAATTTTATTTATATAATTATATATATACTAATTAGAATTATGTTTATTATGAAAGTAAAAATACTTAAAGAGATTATGGGTTAAAGTTATGAATAAAATATTTATTAGTTCTTTAATTAAAGTAATCAAAATAATAAAATGAGTAATTTTTAAATCTATTCTTTATTAAAACATGTGCAATACTAATTTATTTTATTTATACCCTAAAATGATGTATTTGTATATAGTTTGAAATTAAAATTTATTTGTACTTACGTTCAACTTTAACCATTTTCTTATTAAATACCTAATTTTTTATAAATATAATTTTATATGTTAAATTATAAAAATCATATTATGTTAGTTTATGTATAAATTGTGCTAATAACATTATAGGGTTAATAGAAATTTGATTCCTTATAACTTCATTAAATTTGTAATTTAATCCTTATAATTTTATTTTATATGATTACATTATAAAATTTAAAATTATTTATAACTAAATCTTTATTGTTAGGATGTTAAATTCATTTAATAAAGTTTTATGTATTCATTAAATTATATATTAATATTTTATTTTTTTATGACTTATTATATTTATTTCATTAAAATTCTTATACTAATTTTAACTACCATATAAAAAATTATCTTAATTATTTTCTTAAAACAAGAATTTTCATATTAATAAGAATTAAAAATATTAAATTTTTTCTAAAATTATTTATGAAAAATGACAAATGAGTTAAAAAAATGAATACCAATTAGATTATAAGTTATTCTATTACTTATAAGTTAACGATAAGAATTTAATTATAAATTATTTTAAATTTTAGAATATAATTATCCAAAATAAAATTACATAAATTAAATTAAAAATTTAGTAAAATTAAAAAAAAAAACTTCTATTAACCCTAACAATATATGTAAAATTTTTCAAAAAACAAACAACGAAAAATTAGGGAAAGAATATAATAATATGTGGGAAAAAATGTCAAGTATTTTTCCCTTTTTCCCACGATAAACAAGTTAATATAATGAACCACTTCTCATCTTTTTTTTCTTTTCCTGAGAAAATTATTATAGGCTAAACATACATTGTATAGTCCAGACACTACCTCAATTATAATTATTGATTCTCCCTGATTTTTTATATTATTGCTTAAATTATGTAATTTTCTTGACATCTTACCAACTTATGAATGATTGAGTGGTAGGCATGACCCATTATATATGTACTATTTTCTCACTGCAATGTAGGCATAGCTAGATGCTAATATGATAAATACTAGTTTTGAATTTAAATTTTTTTAAAGACAGCAAGAAAGGCAATCAAAATTTGTCTAAAATAGCTGATAGGATGAATAAAACCCACTTCTTTTTAAATTTAGTTTAATTATACTTGTATTTTTTTATTTTTATAAATATACATTAATTTTCTTGGATTTTATATTTTAAACCTAAACTCACATTTCTTATTATAGAAAAATAAAAAATTAAATATATATATTTAAAAATAAAATAATAAAAATATAATTAAATTAAATCTCACGAGAAATATAATTTTTTTCAATAATATTATATTTTCATTTTGTCGACCACTTTCTATTCTTTTCTTTTTTTTTCAATGATCTTATATTCTAGTTTGATTAAGGGCCTTGACATAGAGATAAAATTACCCAAGCCCGCAGGCAAGAATCATACATTTAAGATAAATTGATCCAAATATTAACTACATGCTTCACATATAATAATTGTAATTATAAATTACATTAATAATTGAGCAATAAAGAAATAAAAGAGTTAATTTTTTGCAACTTGCAAGTGGAAAAGGTCGACACATCTCAAAATCTACTTTGGGAATATATTATAAACACCCTCTCATAGATAATAGGTCCAAGGAAGCATGACTTTGAAATTTTTGCTTTGTTGATATCGTATGCATACAAAATTTTCCAAATTCTGATGTGAAACAAACATGATCTATGAATGGATCGTCTGAATTTATTTTCCCAAGAATCCAAGAAAGGATTAGGAACTTATTATCATATCTCATCCACCATCCACCATCCACCATCCACCGACCCTCTCTCTGCCTGAAAATGAAGTACTCCCTTCAACTGTAACCTCTCAATCTCAGAAATGGTTTTTTGGTCCATGTGTATTCATTGTTCCTCCCCTCTTTTTCTCTCGATTTCTGGTTTTGACCACTCAATTCTCTTTGCTGAATGAAGCAAAACTATCTTCAAATTTTCCTGCCTATTCATACACGAGTGAGTGTCACAATTGTGTGTGAGACGAACTCCACTCACATATAATAAGAGACTGTAAGTATGTTGTGTAAATATTTTTGTTTTTACTGCAAAAGTGATAATCCATGATAAGTTAATGAAGGCCACGCTGGGGGCACCTCTGTTCAGATCAAGCTGGCAATAATGATATGCCACGTGATGAGAAGTGGGCATCCAAATGATGCTTTGAAGCAAGAAAACAAAATAAGATTGCGAAGACAAACATGGCCAGTTTTCTACTCCTTCCTAACCAACCAGGAAACAGCCCTCCTACCATTCTCACACCAAAACAGAGCATGAAGGCCAACAATGTAAACAGACTTTGGTCTTTTTTAGTATTTTATTTCGGTTAATACTTCAGCACGTATTAAAAAATTTTCATCAATTTTTATAAGAGTTTAATATAAAAAATTATAAAAATTGGGGTTTTTTTTATATAAAATTTTATAATTTTTTTATAAAAATTATAAGTATATATGAATTTTACAAATAATAAATTCATAAAAACTGACACTTCTATAATTTAAAATTGCATAAAAATTTTCATTTTAATATATATAGAAGTTAGACTCTCAAATGAAAAAGTTAAAAAACATATATATATATTTTATAAAATTTATAAAAATATATATCAATGTGGATTTTCTAAATATATACGGAAGATAATCCTTTACTTTTTTCTTTTTGAACATATTATATATAGGCCACGTGGCATAGTGACCTACGATGCACTGATACTTCATATAACAGTCGTGTTCGCGTGTCGGAAACGTTTTCGACACTGACACTCATCAACACCGACACGAAACATGTCGGGGCCATGTCCGTAATTTCAAAAAGTTCGGACACCCGTTCCTTATTTCGACACCTGTGTCAAGTTCGATTTCGGGGTCGTGTCCGTAATTTTAAAAAGTTCGGACACGCATTCTCTATTTCAACACGTGTGTCAAGCTTGATTTCTAGCTTATTATTTATTATGTCATATTATTTAATATTATGAGTACTTATTTTTATATGAAAAAATAATAATTATAATATATATTTATAA
>JANHAO010024930.1:0-11487 GCA_026873985.1 Saraca asoca
GACCATTTAGTAGGTTTCTTAGTCTTATTTGTATGTTAAATTTATGTACTTTTATTTACTATTTAATTACTAACTTACACTTTTTACGGTTTCATATTCACGGATGTCTAGTCGAGGTACGTGTAGTCATGGCAGTGGCAGCGAGGGACAATCCAAAGGGAGACATACTATGTCAGAGCTTGCTTGTATGGAGGATCATGCATTGCATCTCAGTACCCCATCATCCACCCCCACAGACTGTATGGCACACACCCACAGCTGAGGATTCTTCTTCTGCATCTGCGGTGGAGACATCTACTCGTAGCAGGTTACATATATGGCCAAATGGAAATGAGTATGAAGTTTTTCTCTTTCTCTTTATTATTTTTTATTTCACTGCTTGGATTTTAAGTATCTCTATACTAATGTTTCATGTTTTGTAGGTTTATTCCTTCCACAAATTCTGTAGGCATTATTTCAACTATCCCCAAGTCCAAGTATGATCAACCTTGGACTTATTGGAGTGAGTTACCTACTACAGTGCACGAGATGTACTGGCAAGAGTTTCAAGTGAAATTAGCATTTGATTTAAGATGTTGTCAACTATATTTTGCTTATTATATTTACTAATATTTATTTTATTGATTCAGAAACGTTGTACATGGGATCCACAAGATGAATCTGAGATCAGGTGGATTTAGAGGTATAAGAGTGCTGACACTCTTCGTTCAAACTTAGCCTCCATTCGGAATAAAAAATCTAAAGGGACGGGGATGTCTACAAACATCTTTCAAGCTTTGCAAGATAGGTGGAATAATGACCCCAAGTTCAAACAAAAATCAGAGATAAACAAGAAGAATCGGGCTGTTAGTGAAGGTGGATGTTTGAATCGGGGTGGTTCCATTTGTATCTCCAAGCATAGATGACGATATATAAGTTATTTTATCTAATTGAATTTTCTTATCTTATTATTTTTTTTATCCCTAAATAGTTCATGAGTTTGTTTGTCTGTTACTATGGTTTCAGGGACTGTAACTGGGGAGAGATCTTACCATGCCGGAGCTTTTCGCAAAGTTAAACCACGACCAAGAGACAAACTAGCGGTCAACTGAGAGGACTACACAGACTCATGTAAGTTTCTCTAATTAAAACATAAATAATTAGATTCTTATTACAATTTAATTTGATTCTTTTTCCTTGGAAATAAACTTTGTTAATTTTCTTCTGCTTTGGAAATCATATGCAGGCCTCTTTTGAGAGATTACTGGAGCAATCCCAGTCAGCCTTAGGAAGGTCATCTGTGGACGAGTCCTTCTTATTTTTCTAGGCTACTGGTGGGAAAACTAAGAAGGGCAGGGCATTTGGTTTTGGATCAGAGGTGGCCCACTATGCATCCTCAGGTCATGGGTCCACGTCTGGTTCACAGACATCTGCCATCCAGCATGACTCTTCGAGCAACTCTCAGCTGAAGAATCATATCAGACAGTTAGAGACCCAGGTGTTGGAGTCTTAATAGGCCTTCTCTTTTGTGATGAGTGAGTTGACTACACTTAAGCAGTAGGTCAGTTCCATGACTGGCTAGCATGCTTTCGTACCCCTGCATTCCTCTCAGACTCCTTCAGTTCCAGCCCCTACCATTGATGAGGATGAGGAGCAGTTAGCAAATGATACTCACAATGCCTTAGGGGATGACTGATTGTTGTTATATTGCATTACTTGTTATTATTGACATTGTTACATTCAAATTTTTTATATTATTTATTATATACATTTTTTCATATTGGATATTACTTATTGTTTACAGTGATTTTTTATGTTTCATGTGCTATTTTATTGAATTGGGTAGTATATAAAACAAAAAAATAATTGAAATTTTTTTCCAACGGAACTTCCAACGAATATTGACCCGTTGAAATATTTTTCAAACTATTAAAAAATAAAAAAAATTACTATTCCAACGGATTCCAACGAATTTTTTCGTTGGAATTAATTCCAATGGAAAACAATCCGTTGGAATAACTCGGAAAAAAATCCATTGGAATAACCATTGGACAAATTTTTTAATTTGATATTCCAACGGGCTCTGTCCGTTAGAATTTTCATTGAAATAGAAAATCCATTAGAATGTGCTGTTGGAATTTGCCAATCCAACACACAGTTTTCCAATGGACCAAAATCCATTGGAATTTCCATTGGAATGACCTATTCCAATGGATTTTGGTGGAACTCCAACGGATTTATTCCGTTGGAATTTCCTGAAATTCTTGTAGTGATAGTATCAGAGTCTCAATGATGTTTAAGATGAGAAAAAAAATACTAATCAAGTTGCAAAGATGCTTAAAATGAGTATCATTGCTAAATCATAACCAAAATCAAGAGGTTGATTGTGAGAAGATTTTTGTCTTCTATGTTTGAAAGTACAATGCAAAACTTTTTAAAAAGTCCCTTAAGTTTAAAGATTTTAGAAGAAGTATTGGATTGAAAACATTCCAAAATTAAAAGGGAGTGTTGGAAATAATAATTTTATGATTTTTATGTATTTAAGTTCATACGTCTTTTAAAACTATTTATTAAAGTTTATATTGTATGTAAGTATGTATTTTGAATATGAAAATATATAAATCTAGATCAAAATAATTCATGTGTGATAAGGTTTATGTGTTTAGAGTCATTTATTATTGTTAAAGAATCACTTAGGTAACTTTATATACATATATATATATATATATATGTATGAATATCAATTATATTTGTATGCCAAACAACGGTAACAGCATAAAATATTCTCATCTCTCCAAGAGAGTCTTGAGTCTTGTACCAATTCCCGGAATAGAGCTCCAATTCACTCCAAGTTTCAGTTTTGTTCTACGTCATATTTATAGAAAGATATGAAAATATTTATAGTAAAATAATATCAATATTATTTTTCAGCAAAATTAAGCTGTTGATGTTTCTCAAGAATTTATCGAAAACATAAAACGATAAAGTGATAAACTGGTTTGGTATCACAGATCTCTCTTGCACTTCTGTGCTTGAGTTTTTCATCATCGAACTCCAGCACTAAATTAACAGATTCGAGGTCCCTTTGGATTTAAGCCAAAAGTAAATAATAATCAGAAAGAAAGAGGTTTATGCTTACTCAAGACATTGCGCAAATTATTTGGGATTTTGTGTAAAGTATTCAGACCCCTTAATACTAGATTATATTACTGTGTCCTATGTAAGATCATTTTCTTTTTATTCTGTCGTTTGTTCTTGTCATATCAACAGATTTAACCTAAAATATACTGTACATGCAACACAAATGGTGGTCAGAGTTTAGACCTATCTCAAAGAATAGGCTGGAAATGACCAGAAGCATAAGATTTCTGGCGGTAAAGAGAACATTACTGTGAAGAAAAGCAATTTTGGTGGTAATGCCTTTTTGAAGAAAAGACAGAGAGGTGGGAATGTGTACAAGATCAAAGCTAAAAGAGGGAACATGGTGATAGAAAATGGAATCCTCCTGTTGGTGATCGTTCATCTGGTCAGCTTTCCATAACGTAAAACAAACCAATGACTGCCTTCCGCCGGCCATATGTGGTAACTGAGTGTACGATCAAGAAGGAGGACACTACACCAGCACGTTGGCCTTAGCCAATGCAACAAAATTGTCCCACCTGCAACATCTAATCCATTTACAAGCAATTTTTATTTTAAATTTTATGTGTAACAAGTATATAAGTATTTGTAATTCCATTTACAAAAATTGCATCACAAAAATTTTGAATGCTAGTTAAAAGTTACTCTAGTAATGTATTCTCATGCTAGTTGAAAGTTACTTCCATCATCTGCATTATTAGGTGGAAGATTGATAATTTCACAATTTGATGATTTAAGAACCTCATTTAAACATATGTTTCCTTCTATTTTCATCATTCACAACATTTCTTACAATCGTACATATAATAATTTTTTATTAAACTAACTACATTTGTTTAATCCATAGTCAAACTAAATTGAATTACATCACATGTGTAGTCTTATATATATATATATATATATATATATATAAAGTATGACCAATATTATGCTCTCGTTGGGATTGGGAAAAATCCGATCTAATTGTTGGTTTGAACCCAATATTAAATAAGTAGGACTTAGATTAAATAATTAGATCTAAAGGTTGGATTTGGACAAAAATGTAGATTATATTTTATAAATAGATTAGATTTATACTTGCATATTTAAAACTAACCTGATCTAATCCTAGTTTATATTTATATATATTAAATATTTTGTTTATATTATATATTTTACATATATGATATGACATAAATTTTAATTCTTAAAAATTAATATATGTATATAATGATTTCATTTCTTATGTTTTTTTTTCTTTTATACATATTAAATCAAATATACACTTAAATATAAATTTATATTATATGTTTGTAAGTTTGAATCTTATTATATATATTAAAATATTAAAACTAGCTTTTAACATGTCCAGATTTAAGTATTTATTTTTCAAAAAGAATCAAACTTAGCATATAAAGTATAAAAAAATTTAGACCCAATCAAACTTAAATTAAATAAATATGTTTTGATATTGATATTACTTCAACTTGATTTTTTTCGGCCCCTAACTCCCATAACGTGACAACTACAAGGACTTGTAAACCTTGATATAGAATGTGGGTAAATTGCATCGCATCACTAGAGGTTAAAACAAACCACGGAATCATATGATCTCCACAACTTTCAAGGTTTATAATTTCCATTTATAATAGAGTAAGTGTAAGGTGTAGAATTACCACACTTCCCAAGCATACTTGAATCGCAAAGTTTGAAAAGAAAAGGAGGAAAAAGGAAGAACAGAAAAAGAAACGTAATATATGTGCCCTAGGCAAGGTCCTATAGGCTATGGGGTTGCATTGTTTCTATTGAATGATTGCAGGGTATAGTTCCCAAAATGTATGCAATACATAGCAATGAAAGAATGATCATAATCTAAATTGAAAGCAATGATCATAATCTAAACTGAAAACAACATGTTCATGTTTCTCAGATTACCACAACATACTTTGGATATCAACACTATGAGGCTGGCCTTTTCTTGAAAATTCCAAAACCAAAATCAAGATTGGGATTATGTTTGCCCCCCAATATCTTATGATCTACATCTCCCGCCAGACCCACCAACAGATAATGGTACAGACAATGCAAGAAGCAAAAGTTAGTAGTAATCTTATAGATAGTGGGATAGATGATAAGAGGGAGGAACTGTGTTTGTCGTAATTGTGACACACCCTATGTCTAGAAAACCATTGTTGTTGTTGCTGCTGATGTTGTTGCTTAGATCCAACCTTGTTGGGTATGTCTTGTTTTGATGGGATTTAAGTGCCTCATTAGCCTACTTGTAATCTGCATGACACTGTGACAACTAAACCATCATGTTAGTTGCCTCTCTCCTAATGGACCTTGTTCCCTCTATCTCTCTTCTTCACCCATTATTTGTTCTTTTGTCCTCTAGTGGGATTTAAGGCAATTTGGAGTTTAGGATAAGGTTTTAGAATTTTAATTTGGAATTTAGGAAAAGTTTAGAATTTTAGAGACAGATGCTAGCAAGTAGAAATTTTTATGGCTAGTTGAGAGAAGTGGGAATCTTAAATTTTATATATTTTCAGAAAAATAATAATAATATGGTTTGTTGATCATCAGTTGGCATTTGGACCACTAGTTTGAGATTGAGATGCTCCACATGTTATATATTCTGCTGAATAAATTAATATTTAAGACTGGATTTTTTATATTGGAAATTGAAAACATCGACCTACTTTTTTTGTGATACGAAATTCGTACAGGTAATTTTAGGAAATTAACTGATCTTTTCGTAGTGGAAGCATTATGAAGAAAGGAACTGGGGTTGACAAATGTCAAAAGTTACTGATACGTGTGGGTAACAAATTAGCAATATATTGTCGTTTTATGAATTCCAATACCACTGGTATCTTTCTTTTAGTAATTTGCTTAGAGTCAGACGGTACAAACTGGTGGATTTTTAGTTAAACGACATTAGAGGTATTCCAAATAGAAAGGCACACAGCAAAAGTGAAAAAGTAAAAGGATACTCATGTTTTCATCCAAGATCTGGGTTATTAGACGAAATTTACAATCTAAAAATCGACTCAAGAAAAGAAAAGATTATCAATGGTTGGGATAAATATAGTACGAGAGATCTCTAGCATATTTTTTTTTTAACTATAATTAAATGATTAAAAGCTATTTAGTTGAGATTTTACATATAATGCACCTCTCTTTAACAGTGAATAATATTCTTCCACAAGATCTTGTCGGCAACGTGTGATGCCCCAGTGACAAATGCAAAAGAGAAAGATATATAATGATCTTAAGATAGATTAATACACACTAATCATGCTTAGTTTTTTGTTTTTTCTACAAGCTAAAAAGGAAGGAGAAGAAAGTTTACATTATTACTCCATTGCTTTGCATAATGAAATATTAATCACCTTTTCTGATAGTGGGTTTTAGTCCTTTGAACAATGGCTTTTGGGCATGTAACTTGGCCAGATAGTCATTTCACAAAAGGAAAAATATTTTCAACAGTCTATTATTTCTTGGTTGATTTTTTTCTTTCTATTTTTGTTTCTTGTGCTCGCACACATTTTCTTTTTCTGTCTGGTCATTATTATTTGGTATTTTCTTCACTTGTAAGTTAAACCACTATTATTATATCTCCATGTTACTGATATTGCTTTAAGAGTTATCATAAATACACTTTGTGAAGCTACTTTCCTTCTCTTCCTTGCAAGTTAAACCACTATTATGATACCCACAATATTGTCAAATCTCTCCTACGATCATATATAGTATAAAAACACTGTATAACATCAGTTAAGCTTACTGTGGCATGATCATGTCGAGTGCATTTTCTTTCATAAACGGCCACTATATTTTGTTTTGCTGTGCCTCTTTTGACAAATCAAACATATCTAATAGTTAAGTGCTTGCTCAAGCCTCATACATGTCCTATTTATATGACAAAGACGTATCAGTAGCTCTATGATAAAAGTAACAACGATGTTATTCCTTTTTTTTTTTTTCCGGAAATTAGTAATGTTCAACTTAACCATAGCTATTGTTTAAAGGGTAAGTATCACCACAATTTTATTAAAAAGTTAGCAATCTTAAAGATCTTTTGATCCACTTTTTCATTGGTCAACATTTACCTTGTTTTGCATCAAATTCATGAATTTCTATATTAAGTAATGACCTGAATCTTAAAGAGTTGTACTAATTATAAACTTTACGTGAAAAAAATACTAAGTAATCTAATAATTCAAAAGAAGGCATTAGTTCTTAGCAACACATCTACTCAAAGTTTTAAGTTGTTGTCTGTAATCGTAATGTTATGTATAATATCGTTGTTGTAGACTGCATCGCAATTACAATTTTTTGTAATTCTACTTCGCAAAGATCTTATCTTTTGAGATTTATCAATGATTTTATTAATTATAATATAATCAAAATCACAATTTAAAATCATCCCTCCAGTGATCAACTTGGAAAGGAATTGATACAGCAGCGCAGATTAGATTAGTTTGATATGATCTTAGTGCTCTCAGACAAACACTTCCATTTTCCTTATTTTGAAACAAATTAGTTCCTGAATCTAATTTTCTTAAACAACTAATAGAACTCTTCAATGCCAATATATTAGGTTTTCAGAGCTAATAAATGCCGTCGAGAATAAGATTTTAAGAAAATTTCATCAGGACCGCTAAAACTCTAAAAGATTTTCAACAACTTATTCCTCTGATAAAAAAACAAATTATATATATGCTCAATCCCTTAAAAAATAGTCTATTGTGGATTTAGGTTTAGAATTTCATCAGAGTAAAAAACTAATGATACCTTGGTTTTCATGTCTCGTTTAGAACAAATGCAAAGTGCGGAATATCTTTACTCGATAGCATGGTTCCCCCATCGTGGATTAGACATTTGAAGCCGTAGCTTAATGCTTGCTGGGACGAGGATGCTTGCTGAATAATTTTTTGATTAATTTAAAATTAATTTGAAGGATTTTAATTATTTAATTAAATTAATTAATTATTTTAAGTGTTTGATAAATAATTGTTTAAGTCAGTTTTTTTATCCTTAAAAAATTAATTTTAAAAAGTTAAGAAATCCATTTTTTTTTCAATTAGTTGTTTGACATTTAAGATGTAAAAAAGACATCATTACACTTTATTAATTCAATTTTTGACATCTTTGCCCTTAATAGATTGAAAAACTTTATAAGAAATAGACATGAATGTATTTTATAATAAATTATTTCTTAATTAATTCAGATGTATTGAAGATATTATTTGATCCTTTCTCTCTTTTCTCTCACACCATCAATAAATAACAACATGAATAATAACAATAATAATAATAATTAGTAATAATAATAAATTTATTTTTATTTAAAATTATCTATTTCTTAATAAAAATTTATAATAAATTATAATTATTTATTTCTTAAAGAAAAATCTAATAAATAATCAATTACAATAATTTTTTTAGAAGAAAAATTTGATAAATTATATTCTAAAATCTAAAATATTATTCAAGTAAAAGAATATTTAAATAAATTATAAAATATTTATATTTTTATATTTTATTTTACATATAAACAACTAACAGTAAACAATTAATTTTATTAACATCTTTATATAAATAATTAATATTATCAGTTTATCAAATTAATTAATATAATTAATTATCAATTAACTGTTAATATAATTAACTGATTGTTAAATAGAACCAATATTTGCCTTCTCATGTCATTACCTAAGTAATATTTTCTTTCTTTCTTTCTTTTTTCTTTTGTGTCAACATTATTTAAAAATCTGCCTCCTAAATAAAATTTTATAATTTATTATCATGAAATTGCTCTTTTTGTAAAAAAAAAAAAAAAAAAATCTATTTATACTTTTATCTGAAAGTTTTCGCCAATATTAGGATTATATATATATACCCCAACAACTTGAGAAGTTGAGTGGTGATTGGATGCATAGCAATCTAAAGTGACGACAACTGTTGCAACTAGAAAATGACTTGTTTTGTGTTGTGGCTACTTCCACTATAAAAAATAAAATCATGATTAGCTTTAAGAATGAGGAGATAGAATCCAGTTAGGATGCCATTGTTGATCTAAAATCTAATATGACCCACCAACAAGTGATGCTACGTATGGAGCAAAAAGGAAGCCATCTTTTAGTGGAAAACGAAAGAGCATGAACCCTATTGTCTTCAAAATGGCACACTGGTCACTTTCTACCTGTAATAGCAACTCCCAACCCTCTCATCTTTTCTGCCTCTTGCTCTGACTTTCTCCTTCTGGAGACACCTTATTAAGCTTCTGTTCTATAAATAACAAAGCTACATTATGTGTCAATTCCTCACTTACTCTAAACAAGGGTACAAATGCAGTTTTAACATTTTCAAATTTGTCTATTTAATAGACTCATTTACCTTATTTATCTTACGTTTTTTTAAAAGAAATTAAATAAGTTCAATTAAAATGTAAATAATCTTTATTCACAGTTAAAAAAAATTCATATCTTCCCTTTTCGCATTTTAAAATTCCATTCAAAAGTGGGTATCACTTTATTATTTACATTACTAAATTTATATAAACTATGAAGTTATTTATTAAATCATTTTACTTAAAAGAAATTAGATATTAAACATTTAAAAGATTTCATCTAATAAGAAAATAAAAGATGATAATTATAATTATAATATGATATCTAAAAAATAATTATATTATATTATATATTTTTATACTAAGATATTATATATATATATATATAGATTTTTAATTTTTAATTTTAAACAATTTGTTCATGAACTAAATGAATCAAGTTTTAAAAATTTTAAATTCGATTCATTTATTAATTAAATCTAATTTTATATTTAAACTTATTTATTTATTAATTAAATTGAGTTCTTATGCAAACTAAACTTGAATAGTTCACAGATAACTCAATGTATTTACACACTTAATCTTTATTGATTTCTCCCTATGTCAAAAATATGATATTTTCTTTTTTTTTTATTATTCTATTATAACTATTTTCACAACATATTTATTTAATTTCACTTGAATCAGTCTCATTATATTTTAAAATTGACGAAAAAATTTAAATCAAGTTACATCATATATAGTCTTATATCAAGAAAAATAATGAATAAAATTACAAATAAAACTATCCTTCCCGCACTGCCGTTAGAGGAAAAGCAAAATATATATTTGCATTGTTAAATCTAATTTTCCTTTTTTTTTTTTCATAGTCAACTAGCAATAACAATAATTGCTGCGAAATGAGTAGGCAAAATGTGAGAATAGCATTGCTATTTTTCCATGTGCCCTGCACTAGTCTGTGGAAATAAGAAAAGTAAAATAGTCAATGTAGTGCTTGATATCTACACCCAGATGATTGCAGCCCACTTGAGGCAATTGAAGGAGAGTCTGGTTATCAGGAGAAGGGTTAAATATAATTAATATACAAATTTACATTAAAAGAATTAAAATATAATATTTAATAAAAAGAATAAAAATAAAATATTTTATCTAAAAGGGATTAAATACAATTAATTTTTATATTAGATGAACTAAGATTATAAATACCAATGGTAATTGAAAATGTTCAGTAATTTAAAAAACAGACTAATTCAAGGATGTGTAATTAAATTAGTGGAAACTTTATACCATACTTGAATATTTGTTTACTTTCCACGTGAAACTCGTCGTTTGTAACAAAAACATGAACCGCAATAAAAACAGAGGATAATGATGGTAGGGAAGCCAAACTACTTTACTTTACCCCCCCCCCCCCCCACAAAAAAATCACTTTGATTCCTATCTTTAATTTATAATTTAGTCTATTTGTTTACAAGGTGCAAAGCAATTCTTTTATTTGTCTTTTTAATTTACTCAATTTGATGATATAATAATCAATTCTTATTTAATAATTGAGATTTTGATTCTATATCAAATCATTTATTAATATTTTAATTTTTTTATAATAAAAATGATAAATTATTTAATATATACAATATTTTTAAATTCAAATTAAAAATATTAAAATAAAAAAAAAACAAAATTTTAAAATATTATCGAATGTTATTGTCCAGATGTCAAGGATATTTTAAATTTTTGCATAATGATGTGTGAACAATTTTTTTTAGTGATTCAGCCATTAGTGGTTAATGATTTCCACATTTCAATGAATAGAAAGTGTTCTGAGTTGCATCTTTTGTGAACCAATGGTTAATTTAGCATGCACTATCCCATATAGTGTCTGAATTTGTTTTGCTGTCAAGCACCATTTTTCCCAAAGATCAAACGACGCTGTTTTCAACCCAATGATAGAATTTCGTAATCTTAAGAAGAAATTCAACAACACAATAAATGCCAGATCTGTAGGTGAACCTATAGCATGTAACAATAGATTA